>CAJHQP010002291.1:0-89463 GCA_905132765.1 Moricandia arvensis | reverse complement strand
ACATCACCAAAATATTATATTACCATATAATTACCGGAAAATTAAAATAATATACCAATCTCCAAAATGAAAGCAAACACAAATGAAACATGAAAGTAGTTAAAAAAGCAAAGGAAAGCAAAACAGTAACAGTAACATTAAAAAAAAGTTAATAGAATAATGAAGAGGAAAGCAAAAGGAACAAAATGAAAAGAAGACTGTGTTCTGTTCTGTGAGGTGAGGTGAGGATCAGAGTTATTGGGCGGTTTCTCCCTGAGGCGATTATGTCGTCTCACTGTCTCTCTTAGTCACAACAAACGCTTCTGTCCTCCGGCGACGTTCTCTTACTCCGTTTTTCTACTACTTCAGGTTTCTTCTTTTAGATTTGGGGTTTCTATTTTTAGGATATAGCTTTATGCTTCTTGTCCGAGAAAGCCATCGATTATAACTTGAATCAATCAAAAATGGTGTTTTACTGGTTAGTTATAGAGAACTCCGTAACAATGGCGAATCGTTTTCTCACGTTTTTTTCATTGTATCCCTTTATTGTCTTTTTTTTTTGTGCTTCGTCGTATGACTTTTCTCATAGATAACAACTGTGTTTTTTTTAACTAAGTCTCATTGGATCATAACATCCATAACTTTTTATTTTTGGTTAGTTAGATGAATTTATTGATGTTTGGGGAGGAAGGGGGACCATTAGCTTTCATGGAAAACGCCTAGCCATGGGAGGAGGGTTGGGGTGGGGGGCTCTTGATTGGGACTGGAACCTAACTTATTGTCTGTCACCTGTTTCAATCTTCATTCTTGCAAGATAGATTCATTCGTTTTCTTTTGACATCTTTGTGTAAATTTTGTAGTATTGGGTTTTAGTTAAGGAACCTTCTGGAAAGTCCATTAGGAGTAATGAGTTTAGAGGGAAAGGTCTGCTGTAGTATTCCGTTTACGTTGTGTTTCTTGGACAAGTTGCTCATGTTCTGATCAATCAGACTTCATCACTATGGGCCCATTTTATTAAATGCCACTTAGGTTTCTTGTGTGTGTGATGGAGAGCAGATGAGGGAGCTTATAAAAGTCATACCCTTTCTCTTGCCATTTTTGCTGGTCTGGGTGAAACATAGAAAGTTTTTTCTCTTGCTCAAGTTAATAAAAGTTTTTGAGAGTGAAAAACGTTGATGAGCATCTGTGAGTCTGGTCCTTGAAATTCATAAGCTTTTTTTTTTCTTCTTCTTCTTCTTCTTTCTTATGGTATTGATACTTGAAGAGGGCGTCCTCTATAAAGCTAGCTGAAATGCAGATTTTTGTTTTAGCTTTCATTTACTTATCCCCAGTTTCTAAAAATATGTGCTTCTTGCAGGTTTTGTTGATCTGGCTTTGGTGTTAGTAGGTCTATGAAATCAACCCACATCTTGAATGGACGGCAACATGGTATCTCCATTGTGGGACTGGGAGCATTTGATCATGCCGAACCTGTCAAAGACTGAAAGTGAAAAAAAGCAGCCATCTACTGATTGGGAACTTGAGAAAGGTGAAGGGATTGACTCTATATTTCCCTGTTTTGCTGGCCTGGAGAAAGTCAATACTGGCTCCACCACAGGTTTCCTGCACACTCCTGTATCCAAAAGCTCACAGTTGACTTCCACCAACTCATCATCTCCCAAACTCAAACAAACCAAGCTTGCATCAGAAAGTTCCCGTGGAGATTCTTGCAGCAACATAGATTTTGACCAAGTCAAGGCATCCACAGCTCGAGAGGTATCTATTGCCTCTACTGAATCAGACCTTTGTTTAAAACTAGGAAAGGGGAGTTACTCTGAAGAGTTTTGGGGTAGAGACAACAATAATGACATTTCAGCCGTTTCTGTGAAGCTGTTGACTCCATCTGTTGTTGCTCGAAAGAAATCCAAATCATGTGGTCAGAGCATGGAAGTCCCGCGTTGCCAAATTGATGGATGTGAACTGGATCTCTCATCTGCTAAAGATTATCATCGTAAGCATAGAGTCTGCGAGAACCATTCAAAGTGCCCAGTAGTTACTGTGTGTGGTATGGAACGTCGATTCTGCCAACAGTGTAGCAGGTAAAGAAACCGTGGTTGTGTTTATGTTGATGGCCTCATTTTATTCGTAAGCTGCATTCTATTTACTCTAATTCAGTTTAGTTGTCCTGAAATAGCTTTTATCTGCTCTAATATCGTACGTTAGAGAGTTGATTTCTGTTCTAATATTTCAGGTTGCATGCCGTCTCTGAATTTGATGAGAAGAAACGTAGCTGCCGCAAACGTCTTTCGCATCATAATGCAAGGCGTCGCAAGCCACAAGGAATGTTTCCTTTGAATCCAGAGAGGGTGTACAGTAAGAACCTACAAACCAACTTGACCTGTTTTATCTCACTATCATACACAATTTACATTCAGGGAACTCTATTCTGATACATTCAACTCGTACCAGAACGAGGACAGCATTCGAATATGTTATGGAATGGGTTGTCCCTTAACACGAGATTTGAAGAAAAGTACGCATGGGGTACCACTTATGATACAAAGCCTACGCAGATGGAAAGCAGCTTTACTCTGAGCTTCCAGAGAGGTAATGTCGCTGAGGAGCAATTACTTGCTGGCAGCAACCTCTCTTTCTCTGCGCATCAAACCTCTGGTGGGTACTCAACAGGGAAGTCCAACTTTCAACTTCCTGGTAAAGGTTGATACATTCACTTCTTGACTGCGCCATCTTGTATTTGTAGATTTGTAGATGTTAAAACTGAGTTATATCTTTTGGCAGGCGTAGGAGAATACTCAAGAGGCCTTCATGAATCCCAAGATTTCTACAGTGCTCTCTCTCTTCTGTCAACTCCTTCGGATTCACATGGGACCAAACACCATCCCATGGCTGAATCACAGCCAATACATGGCACTTTCCCTAACCATTTCATATGAATTGAGTAGTGAATGCGAAGTCACTCCATTACCAGTCAGGTTGCATCCGATGGGAGTTTCTTTTTGAATAAGATTGTAACGTTCGTTGTTCAAGCTAAACCGGGTACATGGTTAGCTCTGGTTGTCTCCATTTCTCCAAACCTATTAAGTTAACTTCTTGGATCATGTAGTATTGTATGTCTTATTGGATTTTGTTGTATGTAAAACTTCGTTACTCTCCCACACATGTGGAGTGTTTCATAAACATATATCAACTGTTTTCCTTAAATGTGGCGTCTTGTCTCAAAGAGTTTTGAGGTTTCTAAGGTATATAAATAAAGAAACCAACCATGACTAGATAAAGTAAGTTAAGTCTTTGTGAGCCTCCAAGCATCACTTGTAACACCTTCCCTCACCAACAAACTATCTATGTTGATTGAGATTTCAGCATGAATGTAGATTCTAGAACAGGTGCTTGATACTAATTACATTCTAAATGCGGAGTGGAAGTTTCAGGGAAAATCTTTCTACATTTTCGATTTGAGAACAAATATGGTAAGTGAATTCCAGCAGACATCATCCTACAAAAATAAAGACAGATGCTTTGAAAAGTCTTACCATATATTCACTGTTTAGTGTTTTACTGACAATTGACTTTGTTACTAACTAGTAACGAAACAAGGATAAAGAGAAGAAACCAGCCCAAGTTGGCATACACATGCATACAGTATGAAGCTGTTCTGATGGGTTTTGATTAGTATCCACTAACAGAAGCAAACCGGTTTTACAAAGTTCACATTACTTATCTGTTTTGGTTATCATATGAAAAGAGTAGAGAACGTGGCTGCGCATGTGGTTGGACCAGGGGATCAGAAGAAGTTGACAGAAGAGAGAGAGCACGGTGGAAATCTTGAGATTCATGGAGGACTCCTGAGTATTCTCCCACACCTACCAAAGCATTTCAACTTCTTTCAGACGAGTAGATATAACAAAACAAACAACATCTATCAACGAGAACCTTATATCAAAAGGACCAGTGAAGAAGTGCAAATACCAACCTTCGCCATGAAGTTGAAACTTAGTCTTCTTCCTTGCTGAGAACTCGCCTGAGGTTTGATACGCAGAGAAAGAGAGGTTGCTACTAGCAAACACCTGCTCCTCAGCGCCATTACCTCTCTGGAAGCTCAGAGTAAAGCCGCTCTCCGACTGTGTAGGCTTTGTATCATAAGTAGTATCCCATGCAAACTTTTCTTCAGTGTTTAGAGACAGACCATTCCACAACATATTTGTATGCTGTCTTCGATCTGCAAGAGTAAACATATCACATCAGATTTCCCTTAAATGAAGTTCTGTCTGTGTGTGTGTGACAAGATCCTGATTAAACATCGATTTGGTCAAGTTGTGATGTCGATTCTTACCGTACACCTTATCTGAATTAAATGGAAATACGCCTTGTGGCTTACGACGCCTCGCATTATGATGAGAAAGACGTTTGCGGCAGCTACGTTTCGTCTCATCAAATTCAGAGACAGCATGGAACCTGAAAATTGCAGAAACTATCAGTTATCATTGCAGTGAGGGCATGTAAAGTTACTTCTGGAAAACTAAAGTGGCACTTTGCAGAAAGAATAATGCAACTTAAAAGATGAATGCAGCTAGAACATAAGCACCGGTCTGAATCATCATTACAGTTTTACCTGCTACACTGTTGGCAGAATCGACGTTCAACGCCATTCACAGTAACTTTGGGGCACTTTGAATGCTTTTCGCAGACTCTATGCTTGCGATGATAATCCTTAGCAGATGAGAGATCCAGTTCACAGCCATCAATCTGACAACGAGGGACCTGCATGCTCTGACTACATGATTTGGATTTCTTTCGCGAAACAACAGGAGTCCATGAAATGTCATTACTGTTTCTACCCCAAAGTTCTTCAGTGTGTGTCCGCTTTCCTAGTTTTAAAGAAAGGTCAGATTCAGCAGAGGCAACAGGTGCCTCCAGACCCGTGGATGCCTTCACCTGGACAAAATCTATGTTGCTGCAAGAATCTCCAGGGGAACTTCCTGATGCAAGCATGCATTGTTTGACTTGGGGAGAAGATAAGTTGGTAGAGGTCGACTGTGAGCTTTTCGATACAGGAGTGTGCCAGAGACTGGTGGTAGAGCAATTACTGACTCTGTCGAGGCCATTGAAACAAGGAAACATAGATTCAAGTCCTTCAACCTTCTCAGTTTCCCACTCAGTAGTAGCTAGCTGGTCTTTGTCATTTTCAGTCTTGGACGAGTTGGGCAAGATCAAATTCTCCAAGTCCCACAGAAACGGAGATGTCATGTTGCAGTCCATTCCAGCTGTGGATAGATATCATAGACCTACCACCAACGCTGCAGAAGAAGAAAATACATGAAATAAGAGAATAGTAGACAATCTGATGAATATAAACAACTCTGGCTAACCAAACAACTACCTCTTATAAAAAAGACACCCTACTACAACTACAACTATCAATACCACAAACTGCTCATCAGCTTACTTTTTCTAGTAACTCACTCAGGAAGAGAAAGCTTTGTATGTCTCAACCAAAACAACAAAGAGGACAAGAAGAAAGGGTGTTCCTTTTCTTGGCTCTCTTCTTATGCTCTCTCCATATAACACAAACAAAACAAAGTGGCATTTATTAAACTTGGTCCAGGGAAAACGAGAATCCTACAAGCCATCTTAACTGAAAGCTATTTCCCCAACTAATTTCCTCACAAAGGGTCTACAAAGTTGACACATTGAATGAAAGTTTTATGTCAAAGAAAACGGCAGAGACAATTAAATGGATCTGTGTAGAGAGATGATAGTAAAAGAGAGTGACAGTAAGTTAGGTCTGGATCCCGATCAGCTAGGGTTTATCAAGTGGTCCCTCAAAACCAATTAAAATTCATCTTACTAACAAACTAACTTAACTAACGACAAGGGTTAATTAAAGATTAAAGTAAAGGTTTATCAATGTTACAATCAAACTATCTATAGACCAAAGAAGACACTATTATAAATAGTTGTATTGATTCGTCAATCTCTCACTCTCTGTTGCGGAACAGGAAGCGTAAAGCTCAAACATATAATCACAAATCTCAGGACAAAGAAAAGAATCTAACCTCAGGTAATATAAAAGAACAGAGTAAGAGATCGCCGGAGGTAACCGATCGGAGAAGGAATGGTGTTGACTTATTAGGGACAGTGAAGAATGGGAAGAGGAGGACGACACAATCGCCTGGGGGGAAATAGTATAATAAGCTTCCTCAGGCGTCCTTTCTATTTCTTCTTCCTTTTTTCTTTAAAGTATTTTCCCAACTGTTTTGCTTTGCCTTTACTTTTTCTTGTTTTGTCGGCATTTCTTTTTCTTTTCTTTTTCTACCTTATTAAAATATAAAAACATTGTATTAGCCCTAATATTTATTTTATAAGTTCTTAAATTAAATACATTTTTCTACTTTATAGTTAAACCTACATTAAATCTAATATTCATTTATTATTTATATTTTCAAATAATATACTTTTTTCTTTATACTATTATCTATATTTCTAAACAACACTATAATTAACATCCAAACAGTATAACATATTAGATCTCATCTTCTTAATAATTGCTAACACTTTTCTTTCAAATTAATTAGATAAATTAAATAATTGAAAAAATTCAAATAATTTATAAAACAATGAAAATAAAGAGAAATTGTTTTTTACATGTTTAAAATACTATAAAATCATTTCAATAAATAATAAATTAATTAAATTAACTGATTATTTTATTTATATTTCCTAAATAATAATTATATCATTTATTTAAGTAACATAATAATTCAAGAAACCATTACATAAAATATATAAACATTATAAATTTTAAAATAAATATAATAACAAAAAGAACTAGAAAAATATTCAAAACAAATGTAATCTAAAGAAAAATGCTTAACACAAATTGTTAAACAACAAATTTAAACCAATTATAATATAATTAAATTATTAACAAGACAAATTTACACAAAAAATAAAATAAAATTAATTAAGCTATATAAAAGAGTAATATGATCAAAACATATTTATAGCTCTCAATTATTTTATATCTATCATTTTCTCTATCGAAAACGTCATAATTTGCATAAAATTGTAAACTATTGAATTTTAAAATTTGATTAAAAGGTGACAAATTATGAAATTTATAGCAGTTTAAATCAAATTGAATTATATATCGGTCATTCATCGGTTCAATGGCTATCTCGAGTTTTAGTGATTTTTTTAAATATAGATATTTTAAAAAAACTAAATAAAATTATCGGATCACTGAATTAACCGATTTAATTGCGGGTTTGGGTCGACTTTAAAAGGTGACATATTATTATGAAACTATACCAATTAAAATCAAATTGGAATACATATCAATAATCCATTAGGTCAATCAGTTAGTTTCGGGTTTTAGTGATTTTCACAAGTTTTATATATGGATCTTTTAAAAACATGAACCGAATTATCGAATCACCGGATAATCGGTTGATCACGGGTCTAGATCGAATTTAAAAACAATGATTTAAATGCAAAAATATTTTAATATACAAATTTTCACAAAATAAAATATTTATTAAGTTATTAGTAAATTAATAATAAAATATTTCACGCTTTGCAAGCGCGGATCAAATTCTAGTTTGGTTTTAAATTTTCCGCTAAAACAAAATATATGTATATTCTTGACAAAAATTCAAAAACATGTATGTTTTATTAACATTAACTGTTAATTATGTGCTACTTTGCTGAGCAAATAGCATAATCTAAAAATCCATACCAAATTTGATTCTATAAAAATTTAAACCAGATCTGATATAAATATCAAATGAGATTTATTTTATGGTATTTTAAATTATATTTTTTCTCTAAAAACTTGAAAATTTCAAAATTTCAGAAAATATTTATACCAATCGAAACTCGGTCTCAAATAAGTATCCAAAATGTTCTAAGATTTTATTGATTACCTAAATAACTATATATACATGAATAATTCACACAAATATATAGTTTAGTATATTTTGGTATTTTATTCTCTTTCGTTTTTTATCGGATTTGATGTGTTTCGTTTCTCACTTTTTATCGGGTTTGATGTGTTTCGCTTATGTTTTATCGGATAAGAAGTGTTTCACATATTTTGAGTTTTTTTCTAATTTTATTGTCTTTAATTTATGTTTTCATTTGTATAAATATACAGTATAACCAAAGAGAATCGAGATAAGAGCATTTTTATTTTTTATTTCAACGTTTTATTCTTTGGTATTTGTTATACTGAATTTTTATATGGTCTTCGAAATGAACTAAGTACAAGATAGTAATTTGAAACCAAAACCCGATTAAGATCGAAAACCTAAAATTATATTCTTTCTGTTTCTGAATAAATATTATTTTAACAATTTTTACTGAGATTAAGAAATGTGTTTAATAGACTAATATATTCATAGTTAATGTATGATTAATTAAATTAAAATGATTTAAATAAAAAATTATTAGTTATTCAAAAGGGTAAAAATAGATTTAATGTACAAATTATATTAGGATTGTAAAATGACATTTTTTTGAAACAAAATTAAAAATCTAAAGTGACAATTATTATGAAACAAAAGAGTATTATGTTCAACTATTTTTTGGAAATGTTATTAAACCTAAATTGAACCTGATTAAACCCAAACTGAACCTGATTAAACCCAAATTGAACCTGATTAAACCCAAATTGAATTTGATTAAACCTAAATTGAACTTGATTAAACCCAAATTGAACCTGATTAAACCCAAATTGAACCTGATTAAACCCAAATTGAATATGTACCAAACTTTTATAATTTACAAGCAGAAACTAAAATTTTAAATCCTAAAACCTGAAATTCGATTGAACCTGAACTAAAATCCGGTTGATCCCATGGATGCCCAACTCTATGTGCTAGATAAGATTATTAATTGTTTGGTTGAGTGAAATGTTTGATATACAGTTGAATTGTTTTAAATGATTCCACCAACTAAAGCTAATTAATATACAGTTGAATTTTTGTTGATAATGTTTCCTATTATTACTACTAGATTGCTAGTCGAGAAATTGAAAATCTTGATGCTACACGTTCGCAAAATTTTCAGTATTTGACATGACACGTCTGCTATCTGTCCAACAAGTCTTCAATTCGAGATTTCTCAATTCTTACAAAACAGTCCACTTATCGATTGCCACGTAGATATGACACGTCTTTCTACCCAATCATAAATGGGCTGTGACGATGTACGTTGTGAGAATAGCAAAGTTGATCCCTTTTTAAGGTGGTGGTAAAACTGAAACGAGCAATACATAAATAAATAATAAATAGTTCGAAAAACAAAACAAAAAAGAGTTAAAAAAATTGTTCCGTCTTCGGCTCGCGATCAAAAAGCGTTTCTTCTCCGGCGTAATTCATCATGGTATGTATCGTTCGATCTTTGCCTATGATTTTTTTTCGATTGGATCCTTCTATTTATCGTGGTTCATGTTTCTATTGTACCTCCGATCTGATTCGGGATGTATTCGGTGTGAGTAGCTAGAAATGTAATGGATCTACTCTCTCTTTGTATGATCTATGAACCATACCAAAAATGATCTTGTAAACTATTAATCGTATAGCTAATATCAAAACCTAATCATCACTGACACGTTGATCTGTTTTGAAATCTTAATCGGATTAGCTAATTGTTAGCTTGGTTGTTAGATGCATGGCCAATTCTTACCCAAATTGTTTTTTTTTTGTTGTTGTATGTAAATGAGAGAGATTCTGATTTAGAATATGTCTTGATCCATAAAGAACCGTTACTATCTCTGCGACATGATGGGCAATGTGTTATAGACTGTTTGATTTTGATAATTGCAGACAACATCAAAGAGGCTAGCAGACAGGAAGATAGAGAAGTTTGATAAGAACATTACAAAAAGAGGTTTTGTTCCTGAGACCACCACCAAGAAGGGCAAGGACTACCCCGTTGGACCCATCCTCCTCGGTTTCTTTGTCTTCGTTGTCATTGGCTCTTGTGAGTGTTACCCTCTTCTATATTCCCAATCTATTATTCATTTGAGCAAAAGCTTAATCTATGTTGAATTAGGGCAACCCAAATAGCTTCTTTTAGTTTTGAGGATTCTTATGTTGACTTTTGGTTTCCAGATCCTTTCTGGTTCTCTTCTCTCTTTGTTTTTCCTCTACTACTTCGACATTTCATACATCATTATAACCATTTCTATGTATTTACTAATATTTTGCATGCTTTGTTACAGCTCTCTTCCAGATCATCAGAACTGCAACTAGTGGAGGCATGGCTTAAACCAAATCACCATTCAAGCTAAGAGGAAGCAGTTTTCATGATGAATCTCTTCTTCTGACTTGTCTCTTTTTCCCTTGTGCTGTAGAATGTCTTAACTCTCTGTTTACTACATACTATTGTTATGCACGATGTTTTCTTTACCGTATCCAAACGTTAAATGTTTTCTTAAATTTAGATGCCCTTGTTGTTATATGTTTTGTTTCATGTAGCTTATACTAAATACAAAAAGGGTTAAAACAGTTTCACTACCCAATCAGTTGTCACACAAGCCAAGTTACTCATTAGTTATTACAATACCAAAATGTTCTGTATGTTACAATTACAGTCCCGATAACCAAAAGGGATACAACCTCAAAGAAAAGTTAAAAAAAACAAGACAGATGATCAAGCCCTAGCAGTAGGCGAGGGATGAAACGCTGTTCCGCAAGCGATCCAAAGTCTCTTTCTCCCACGAGGAACGGTACAGCCAGGGACCTTGGTCCATTCCCTAGTAACAGCATTGTATGTTATCAAACGGTTCATCTGTCTGGACCTCAAGGACAACAATATCAGACAACCTTTGTTGCCTAGACAATTCATCCTAATGTGCTTTCCGTAAAACTCCAAGCACCATACGTTTGGCATTCTGTCAACCTCCTTCCACAACATCGTCATCTTCTGCAGCTCCCATATGCATACGCATGTGGCTGCGTTTTTACTCAGAAGACCCACCAGCATCAACCTCTCCCCGCACTCAGCTAGCGTGTGGTCGCTCAGGTGTGGTGGACAAGGTATGATGTACTGCTTCCATTTCCCAGAGACCATGTCGTAGGACAGTATCCCCTCGGGGTCGGTTAACATGAAGTAAAGTGTGCTGTGGATAGCCACTGGTTGTGACTTGAAGTTGAGCAATACTGGGAGCTTTATGTTGGACGGGATGGTCCCTCGTTTGGTCCATACGTTTCTCAAGGAATCATAGACTTCATACTCTCCTTCGCATCCAACCCACAAGACCTTATATCCATCGCTGGTGGAGCTTCCGTTCGGAGTCATTCCTACTGCAACACGAGACCATACCTTAAACGACCTAGCGGGCAACTCTCTGAAAGACTTGCTCAGCGGGTTGATCACATAGAAGTTCCGATGACCAATGTCTAGGAAGCACACTAGACCTCCCGCAGAAGCCATTGGCAAAACAACACTCTTCTTGGGGAAGCCAGGGATAACCGGATGACGCCATTTCTTGGAAGAAGGGTCGTAGACTTGTCCCGAGTTGACATTCTCGTGGGTTATGGTGTAGAACCATGGGATGGTCTGAGGAAGCTCGTTGCAGTATTTGGAGATGCTATCTGAATCAATAAAAGCATTCCATTTGCGGCAAACGGCACGGAACTTGAAGAGAGTAGCAACAGGTAGTCTGGAAACAACAGCTTCAAAGAGATCTTGGGGAAACTCCTGCCAGATTTCTTGATCCATGCCATCTCCTTCGGTGCATGATTTTGCTTGATTCTTTTGTTTTCGAGAACGCTTGAAAGGTTGCTTGACAGTATCTAACATGTTGAAGATCACAGGCCTCTTTCCAGCAGCCATTACAATATCACAAGAATCATCAGCAGTAGTTTCCTCAGTAAAGGGCAAACACCATCTGTCATAACGAGAGGGAAAAAACAACAATATCTGTCAGGAAAAAGACACATTGTCCTCTTTTCTAGAAATGAACTTAGTACACTGGAAACAAAGACTTGTCCTAAAATCAAGTACACTAGGGGAGGGGGGATCAGTAAACCAGCTAAAAGAATAACCTTCTTCCGGTTTAAGCATTTGAAACACTAAATATGTAACTACTTCTCCAGGAAAAAGTGCAAATAAACACATATACAGTTAGATGCTTCAAGAACTGAACCTTGTCAAATTATAAAGGGAAGGCCTTAGGCCTCTCAAGTGAGGATTCACAGTAATCATCAGCAGGGATGATTGCTTTTCAAATGAGACCAACCAGCATTTAGACAAGAAGATATAAGTAAAGAAAGCATCTGTAATAGAAGCAGCAGAAGATTGGAATGATTTGACTATGTCTTGTATAAACACAATGTGCAAAAGATTCCGTCTATGACGAAACTGGAATCAATTCACAGATCAATATCACATCTTTCAGCAAAATTTAACAAAAGAAAAAAAAAAGGAATTATGAGAGAGATGGGAACAATTGATATTGAAGCTTAAGCCCTAAACTAAACACATTACGAGGGAAAGAACCGTACATAGATCTAGCCAGAGAGAGAGAGAGGGATGCTCACCGGTTCTGATAATGAGGGTTGTGTAGAACTACAAAAGAGGGAGAAGACGAAGAGGGTGAAGGTGAAGGTGAAGGTGAAGGAGGAGGGGAGCCGTTGTTTAAGAGCTCTTGAAGCTGGCCAATGAGCTGTCTGAGCATAGCAAGCTCTTCTTCCATGCCCCGACAACAGAGACAAAAGAGAGTGTGTGTTGTGAGAGAAGAAGAAGAAGAAGCTTAAGCTCCACCCAACATATTCACCTCTCTCCCTCTTCTTAAAAACATCTTCCGCTGTCTTGAAATGTCTTTCTCTCTCTCTCTCTTTTGTTTCATCTTTTTTCATGTCACTTGCCCCTCCCTTATGATTCCTAATTATTCCAGCTTCTATTCATAATTCCACTTTTGCCCCCTTTCTTTTCAAATTTTTCTTTTTCTCCCTCTAACTTTATTCTCTCTAAGGTTATACATTTTTAATTCCAAATTATAAATAACATGCGGTATAAGTTGTAACTGTACGTGGAACGAACACCCCAAAATGCTCTGAACTAACTGTATAAAACTACCTAAGGAATCACATGTTGAAGGAGTTGGAAGATATCTTGCAACTGGAAAAAACTAAAAAAATATTATTAGGACATGTTTATTGGAATTTTCTTATCAAAGGGTTCTTAATTTTTGTTAGAGATGTTTCTTAGCTTTTAAATAAAAAAACTTAAGAATCATCTCTTAAATAAGAGATATAAAAGTCATCTATTAATCGAAATTAAAAAAAAAAAAGTCAAATTAAGTTAAAAATTTCACTCTAATAGATCAGATGGTTTTATGTGCCACTCGACTGCAAATAACTTTATTGCAAAAGCTATACTACTGTTTTTGTAATTAATAACATTGATGTGCAAGGAAAAAAAATGAGAACATAATGTAATTAATAACATGTGCATAATTTGCCCATGGGGTTATCTTTTTCCTTTGGTGTAATAATTAGGTTTTGAAAACCATTCCACACGGTATGTAAAAGTAAGTCGTAAAGCATGGGGGTTCATTTTTGTCGTCCCATCAATATGATAGCTTTGCTCAATCATGTTACTTCCATTTAACCACAGCATTTACCAATTTATAATAACAAGAAAATGATGAAACTAACTCATGATAACTAGGTTGGGCATTTTATGCGTTAAATTTGATTTGATTCGTTATTCTTTTCGATTTGATTCGATTCGAAAATTTCAGATATCTATAAACTTTCGAAGCAAAACAAATAATAAAAATCAATATTCATTAAAATCGAAGTAGATCACAAATATTAAAATTTTGGAAAACAAATATCTGCTCTGATCCGATAATATATAAATATACGTATATCTTGATTGTATTTAAAGTTTTAAATGTATAAGTTTAAATAATTATTATTCTAACATATGATTTGATAAATTATGTTCAGATTATTACTTTTATAAAAGTATTACATTTAAAAAAGAGAGAAAAGTTTACAATAATTATAATTTGTTTTCTTAATTTTTGTGTTATTATAATTGTTAACTAAGTTTATGATTTACAAAATATGTAGTTTCATTACTTCTTTTCATTTTTATTTTATATATCATGCAAAACAATGTTTTTAAAAATAAATTTGTATCGAAGTTTAAAATTATTTGTATTAATCAAAACAAATGAGATATCCGTAAGTATTCGTAAATATCCGTAAATATCTATTTATTTTTTGGATATCCATTTTCCGGATATTTATATTTTTACGAAGCAAAACAAATCGAAAAATAGATATTTGAAACATACATAGCAAATCACAAATAACTTAAAAATCCTAATATTGTGCCCAGCCATAATGATAACCTCTCAATGCTTTATTTTTCTTCTCCAAATATTCTTACTAATAATCTATACCGTCCAATTGATATAAAGCGGTACAAGAAATTATTAGTAATGATTTACTGCTCATCATTTGTTCGTTTTTCAAAAGCATTCTTGGCTTCTCTTGACTAAGAATTGTTCATGACAACTTTTGACTTTGGTGTAGTGGTTTCAAAAACTTGTTACTCTGAATAAGACCGTATTGCACTTTGGCGTGTCCTTCGACTGTGTATAGTTCACCGTCCTGTGTTTGGCTGAGTCATAATAACCCAGTCCGATTTGATACAAAGTAGTTTCATTAATCTTTGGAAATAGTTTAACTGTATTAGTATTTGTCCAACCAAGTTGAGACAAAGTGAACAAGAATACCAAAGCATAACAACAGTGGGCAACTAACTTCAAGACACATTAAAGGTTGGATATTTTGTAGAAAAATACTCTCAAAATTCTTCATAACATATTTAGTAAACAGAAAATTTAACGCATTCTACAGTATAAAGAAAAGGAGACATGTCAAGAAGAAGAGACTATGAAAACTGCTTCTTTCTAGCTTGAATGGCGATTTGGTTTATGCCATGCCTCCGCTAGTTGCAGTCCTGATTATCTGGAAGAGAGCTGAAACAAAGCATATGAGAAGGTTAATAAAAATATGAAGGCACAAAGACATAGACATTGTATATAATGAAATAATTTAGATTCAAGATCATGTACATTATTGGTGTTATATAAAAGTGGAACTACTAGGAAAATTTAGAAACCACAGTTAACACTATGATGCTACCAACATAATCAAGGGGGGACACCCGGACACGAAGCTACTTTGAACATAAGAGTAAGTTAAACCATATAAAGTTGAAGTGAATGGGAAAACTCACAAGAGCCAATGACAACGAAGACAAAGAAACCGAGGAGGATGGGTCCGACAGGGTAGTCCTTGGCCTTCTTGGTGGTGGTCTCAGGAACAAAACCTCTTTTTGTAATGTTCTTATCAAACTTCTCTATCTTCCTGTCTGCTAGTCTCTTTGATGTTGTCTGTAATTATCAGAATCAACTTAAAGAGTCAATAATAATTAGTATACATTGTGTGACTACAGATAGTAATGGTTCTTTATGGATCAAGAAATATTCAGAAACAGAATCTCTTCATTTACACTCGAGTGAACATCCAAATTTGGACACCTATCCGCGCGATTTAGGCATCTATACAAATCAAAAGAGAAACTGGGAACATGACCGGTCCTAGACATAGTCGAGTGAAACATTTTCCTTGGCCTTCCAGTGGTTAATATGTATCAGTTAGTCCCTAAATTGACTAAGAAAACATAATGTATCGGATCATTTACTAATTGTTTTACTCCCTATAAATTTTTGGGAATGATTTTGATTGTGCAATGTCATATGAGATACCAATTCTAACTCATCTCTATGTTTTTCCTCAAAAAAATGAAGAAAGTCACTTCCACTATATTCCTCTATTTTGAGTACAAAGTTAAAAACACATAGAATTGAGTTTGAGATTGATCTTAGCTATGCAACAACACACCATAATGCAGATATGAAAAATGAGCTAATCCTTTGATTAGTAGATCTAGAGATGGCAATGATGCGAAATATCACATGTTTCAAAAATTCAAACACCAAGAGTGAATCCTTAGATACTTGTAGCTCATGAGGTGATCAAATCCTAATACCATACACTACTGATCCAGCTCGGAGAAAGAAAAAAAAAACAAAGCATAGAAAAACAAATAGAGATCGAATTATATACTATGATTACGCCGAAGAAGAAAGTGAGCAATGAATCAAATTTGACTATCGCCGCCAGCCGAAGAAAAAAACTCTCGTTTGTTTTTATGGTCCTTTTTTTTTTTTTTTTTTTTTTTTTGTTTCTTATCGTCTTTTTCTCTTATGTTCCTTTCATAATGCAACTCAACGCGTACGTCCGGCTCGTCTCAGACAGCCATTCTCTGACTGGATTAGAGACGTGAGAATACACGTGGCTCTCAATGATTGGATGTCGAATATTGGGCTTTGAAATGCAGGAGAAAAGCCTCATTTTCATGTGGACGGACACAAAATAATACGCAACAACCTGAAAACTGAAAATCTTGATGTCGTGTTTCAATGTCAAGTCTTTATTTAAGAACTAAAGTTGCTTTCCTCTAAATGCATTTTCTTAACAAGTTGCTGAGTGCTTTGATCAGATAAAAAAAGAGACAAATTGCTTAGTGCTTAGCACAAAGCGAGTACTTGCTATTTTAAGTATACTCGATACTTATGTTTTGCACGAGTAATAAATTTTTTGACTCATACTTAATTTGCTATTCCGAGTATTTGATAAAAATTGAGTTACTTGTCCCGCTCTATTACTTGCTATTTGCTAGTATTTATGAATTATTTACGAGTATTTCTAAGTATTTAAAAACTACTTATTAAACAATACTATGAGTCTAACCGGTAACTATCACAGTAACATAAATAACGAATAAAAAAATAACTTATAGGAATAAAAAATTTAAAATGACGAAGAATCATTATTCCTTATCATATTTAGTAAAGAATAATATTATTCTATATTCCTCTACAACAAAAGGAATGAGAGAGAATGAAAAGAAAAAAATATTTCTTGTAAACGATAAATTATAGCTACTATTTTTTTAATACTTGTAACTTGTTTGGTTTACAAGTATTTATATTTTTCTATTAAATACTCGACTTGACGAATATAAAACAAGTAACAACTATATGACGAGTAACGAATATTTGTACTCAACCTTAAAACAAGTATTTAATAGAATATGTAACAAACAGCAAATAACGAATTAAATATAAAATATAATGATATTTGATACTTAACTTGATTTTGCAAGTAATAAAATTTATAGATTTGTTACTTGCCTTAACAAAACTGAGCATTTAGTTTTTTCAAGGCGGATACGAATCAAGTCGAGAGTACCGAGAAATGATGCTCATGCCTAAAGTTGCTACATGTAAGAAAGAAGTTTGTTTACTTGCTTACACGAGTTTAGTTTCGTTCTAAGCACCATTTGAGGCAAATCCATGTCAGCATAAAGAAGAGAAGAGAAGAGGAAGTAAGCTATCTTCAAGTTTATATCACAAGCACCATGTATATATATATGTAGTAAAAGTCCACTCACTATCTTGGACGATGATAACGAAGAAGCTGCACTGTTCTAATTCAAGAATCCTAAATCATTCACACACATACACACATACTATGTCTCTCTCTTCCCTCCTGTCCAAAGCAAGTCAGAATCTACAGATTCTATAGCTGCAACTCATCTACAACCCCCACAACAAGTTTTGGTGTCCCAGAGCAGAGAAGAGAAGAAAAGAAAAAACTTTACAGTGGAAACTAGTCTAACTTCTTGCCCTGCCCACTATCTGGTCACACAGGCCTTTCTATATACACTCTTTTGCAATCCTCAGTCAATCTGTTTTCTTTTTTTTTTGTTCCTACAAGAAAACTCAAAAAGGATGATTACTGGAAACTGAACTAGGGAAGATAGAGAATTTTATATGTAGCTTACTACTACTTCAAGATGCAGAGGAGACACGAGTTTTTGTGTTCCTTCACCCTTCTCTTCCATTCTCATTCCCTCTTTATGATTTTGAATCTGAAGGATTGTGCAAACCAATTCTATTTTTCCTCAAAAATGGAGAAAGTCACTTATATTCCTCTATTTTGAGGAAAACACACATAGAATTGAGTTTGGGATGCTTTTAGCCATGCAACAGATATGAAATTAAGCTAATCCTTTGATTAGTAGATCTAGAGATGGCATGATGTAAAGTATCACATTTTTCAAAATTTAAACATCAAGGGTGAATGATCAACTCCTAATACCATACACACTGATTCAGATCGGAGAAAGAAGAAAAACAAAGCCCAATGATCCTATTGACAAAAACTAGGATCAGTGTGTATTCGCTACTTGATTCGTACGTAGCTGTTAAACTCGAATACTATCAAGTCGTTTATTTCAATTATTTGCAAATACAAAAAAGTATCAAATACTAAAATGAAAACAATTACTTGGCGTTTTTGGTTTGTTACTCGTGACTTATTGCCTTATATATTACATGTTTTTACTTTTGGACAACAAAATCTCTAAATTATAATCGGATTACTTGTTTATATGATAGATAAATTAGAAATGATATATTATAAAAATATTCTAGAGTTTTTTTATTTTATATTTATCATATATCGAATTAAAACATATGAAAAACAAAGAAAAAATCTTTATTAAAATTTATTTAGCTTAGAATTATAATTAACTAAATTTTCTTAAACTCATATGCATGGTTTAAGTAGCTAAAATTAATAAAATATTATTAAATAACTTATATATAATTATATAATAATTTAGCAAGTAGTAAATCATGGCAAGTACTTGTAAGTATACAAATTTTTAGCAAGTACTTGAAAGTGTAAGTACTCAATTTAAATAAACCAAGTACGAATCCAAAATTTCATTAATCGAACAAGTCAAACCAGCCAAATATCAAGTACACCAAAAGGCAAGTACTTGGCTTGTGTCTACCTTTATTGAGTACCGAGAAATGATTCTCAGACCTAAAGTTGCTACATGTAAGAAAGAAGTTTGTTTACTTGCTTGATTACACGAGTTTACTTTCGTTGTAAGCACCATTTGAGGCAAATCCATGTCAGCATAAAGAAGAGAAGAGAAAGTAAGCTATCTTCAACTTTATATCACAAGCACCATGTATATATATGTAGTAAAAGTTCACTCACTATCTTGGACGATGATAACGAAGAAGCTGCACTGTTCTAGTTCAAGAAACCTAAATCATCCACACACATATACACACATACTATGTCTCTCTTCCCTCCTGCCCAAAGCAAGTCAGAATCTATAGATTCTATAGCTGCAACTAGTCTAACTTCTTGCAATCCTCAGTCAATCTGTTTTCTTTTTCTTTTTTGTTCCTACAAGAAAACTCAAAAAGGATGATTACTGGAAACTGAGATAGGGAAGATAGAGATGCAGAGGAGACGCGAGTTTTTGTGTTCCTTCACAACCCTTCTTCTTCCATCCCATTCCCTCTTTATGATTCTGTACTTGAAGGCGAATCGAAAAAACGAGAAACTTCTCTGTACAGCTGCTCTGCTTCAAAGGGTTTTGATACATACCCATCCATTCCACACTTTAGACATTCCTCATGAGTTGCTTGAATCACATCTGCAGTCATTGCTAGTACAGGAAGATGCCATCTTGATCTCTTAGCTTCCTCTACTGTCAAATCCTCCCCAGTTTTGGTTCTCTTGTTCATTTCCTCTTCCATATCTCGTATTCTCCTAGTAGCCTCAAACCTGCAGAAAGAAATCTCAAGTTTTTATTACATACTTTAAAAAAAAGCTGCTGTAACCAGTGAGACATACCCATCCATTTCTGGCATCTGAATGTCCATGAAGCAAGCATCAAACTCGTGGGGTGGCTTAAGCAATGAGATTGCTTTTACCCCACTCTCAGCGCAGACCACATCAGCTCCATACATCTTCAGAGTTCCTGCTGCCACTCTAAGGTTTACATTGTTATCATCCACAATTAATATTTTCCTGCCAAGCAGAAGATTCCTGAGAATCAAACCAGGAGCTTCCCTGTTCGCAATTCCCGATCCTCTCTGCAAAGTTGCTGCTAGCATTCTAGCCCTTAATGGCTTCACTATCAACACTGGAGGATCTATGATGTTGCTTGATATTGAGGAATCTATTGAATTTTCCTTGGCCTTCTAGTAGTTAATACCCTAAATTGACTAAGAAAACATATCATTAGTAATTGTTTTTACTCCCTACAAATTTTGGGAACGATTTTGATTGTGCAAACCAATTCTATTTTTCTTCAAAAATGGAGAAAGTCACTTATATTCCTCTATTTTGAGGAAAACACACATAGAATTGAGTTTGGGATGCTTTTAGCCATGCAACAGATATGAAATTAAGCTAATCCTTTGATTAGTAGATCTAGAGATGGCATGATGTAAAGTATCACATGATCCAAAATTTAAACATCAAGGGTGACTGATCAACTCCTAATACCATACACACTGATTCAGATCGGAGAAAGAAAAAAAAAAAGTCCAATGATCCTATTGAAAAAAACTAGGGTAACGGGCAAATCGCATGACATACCATGATTACGCCGGAGAAGAAAGTGAACAACGAATCGAATTTGACTTACTGCGAGCAGAAGACAAAACAACTTTCCTTTTGTCTTTTTTTAGAGTTTCAAAATTTGTTCACTCTGTCAAGTCTAAACTTATAAAGGATTGCTAATAAACTTTTTTTTACATTTTTTTTTTTGTTAAGAAACGTCTATTATTTAGGAGATAGTTATTAAATTGTTTTAATTAAAAATTTAAAAACATCTCTTAAAAAAAACGCTAAAAATACCACCCTAAGAATCCTGTAATAAGAATGCAACTCACAGCGCAAGTCCCACTCGTCACAGCCATTCTCTGATTGGATAACGAAACGCGAGAAATCTACATGTCGGTTAATGATTGGACATCAATTATTGGGCTTTGAGATGATGGAAAATGCCTCATTTGCGGACGAAAATCGGAGAGTCAAATCTGAAAATGAATATCTCGCGGTCCTGTGTTTCAAAGTGTAAGAACTAACGTTACTTTCGTCTGAAAGCATTTTCGTAACAAAGTAGCTACATCGACGTGTGTTTACTTGCTTGTCGTATACAGGAAAAACAAAGGGAGATTTACACGAGTTTAGTTTCGTTGTAAGAACCATTTGAGGCAAATCCATGTCAGCGTAAAGAAGAGAAGAGAAGAGGAAGTAAGCTATCTTCAAGTTTATATCACAAGCACCATGTATATATATATGTAGTAAAAGTCCACTCACTATCTTGGACGATGATAACGAAGAAGCTGCACTGTTCTAATTCAAGAATCCTAAATCATTCACACACATACACACATACTATGTCTCTCTCTTCCCTCCTGTCCAAAGCAAGTCAGAATCTACAGATTCTATAGCTGCAACTCATCTACAACCCCCACAACAAGTTTTGGTGTCCCAGAGCAGAGAAGAGAAGAAAAGAAAAAACTTTACAGTGGAAACTAGTCTAACTTCTTGCCCTGCCCACTATCTGGTCACACAGGCCTTTCTATATACACTCTTTTGCAATCCTCAGTCAATCTGTTTTCTTTTTTTTTTTTGTTCCTACAAGAAAACTCGAAAAGGATGATTACTGGAAACTGAGCTGGGGAAGATAGAGAATTTTATATGTAGCTTACTACTACTTCAAGATGCAGAGGAGACACGAGTTTTTGTGTTCCTTCACCACCCTTCTTCTTCCATCTCATTCCCTCTTTATGATTCTGTACTTGAAGGCGAATCGAAAAAACGAGAAACTTCTCTGTACAGCTGCTCTGCTTCAAAGGGTTTTGATACATACCCATCCATTCCACACTTTAGACATTCCTCATGTGTTGCTTGAATCACGTCTGCAGTCATTGCTAGTACAGGAAGATGCCATCTTGATCTCTTAGCTTCCTCTACTGTCAAATCCTCCCCAGTTTTAGTTTTCTTGTTCATTTCCTCTTCCATATCTCGTATTCTCCTCGTAGCCTCAAATCTGCAGAAAGACATTTCAAGTTTTTATTACATACTTCAAACATTTCAAAAAACTGCTGTAACCAGTCAGACATACCCATCCATTTCTGGCATCTGGATGTCCATGAAACAAGCATCAAACTCATGAGGTGGCTTAAGCAATGAGATTGCTTTTACCCCACTCTCAGCGCAGACCACATCAGCTCCATACTTCTTCAGAGCTCCTGCTGCCACTCTGAGGTTTACGTTGTTATCATCCACAATTAATATTTTTCTGCCACGGAGAAGATTCCTGAGAATCAAAGCAGGAGGTCCCTTGTGCTGAGGAGCTTCCCTGTTCCCAATACCCAATCCTCTCTGCAAAGTTGCTGCTAGCATACTCGCCCTTAACGGCTTCACTATCAACACTGGAGGATCTATGATGTTGCTTGACATTGAGGAATCTATTGAGTTTGCTAACAAAAACAATTTAGAAGAATGGACAAGAGGGTCCTTCTCTAGTTTCTTAATGAACAAATCTGCTTCTTTGTTCCACACTTCTTGCTCTATGAGTATCATATTCACAGTGGTAGTGCAACTCTTCATGAAACGTAGAGCCTGATCAACACATGGAACTACTTCAACTCGAATTCCTAGGCGCTGAAAATGGTACCGCGAGATTTGCGCTCTAGCGTCCCTATGGTCCACAAGCACAGCTTTCATTCCCTCAAACTCAGAGAAAGCGGACTCATTATTGTTATGCAGTTCACTCTTCCTTTCAGTTGAATGCATGCCATTGGCAAACACGGCAGTAAATGTGAACGTGGACCCGACCTTAGGAGTACTAGAGAATCCAATCTCTCCCTTCATCAGTCCTACTAGACATTTGCTTATGCTAAGCCCAATCCCTGTGCCTCCATGCGTCCTGGATATGGATGGTCCAACTTGCATGAAAGGTGTAAAAATACGAGACTGTGCTTCTACAGGGATCCCTACTCCCGTATCCTCAACTGAGATGATTAGGTTGATTTCAGATGGAGCTAATGCACAGCTTTGATGTCCACTGGAGCTGAAAGATCTAAATTTTTGCCAGCTTTTCTGCCGGTCTGCAACTGGAAGCCCGCTCAGTGTATTTTCTGTAGATGATGCTGTTTCCACATCACTAGAGTCTAGTAGCTCCTCCACCAAATGAACATTTACAAATATGTGTCCTTTCTCAGTGAACTGACAGGATATTTATAACTCATCAGCTATCAACTAGGATGCATGGAATGATAAGCAAAGTATATTTCATAACAATTTACCTTAATAGAATTACCCATAAGATTAGTGAGTATTTGTCGAAACCTCCCGGGATCACCAATTAACATTTCTGGAACACGGTCAGATATGTATACTGCCAACTGCGTTAACCAGCAACACTCTAAAAGTGAGTAAGAAGGACTTGATACAAGTTACAAACCTTGCTTTGCAAATCATAAAGATCATTTGTGTGTTACCTCTATCCCTTTTTCTTGGGACTTGCCAGAGAAGAGTGACAGAACATCATCTAGTATTCTTCTCAAATTAAACCGCACCTCCTCAAGCTCAAGCTTTCCGGATTCGATCTTTGCTTGATCTAGTACCTCGTTTATTAGCGAGACTAAAGCTTTTCCACTTGCCTGTGCGGTCCTAACGTAATCCTGTTGTGTAACATCTAACTCTGTGTCCATAAGCATATGGAGCATTCCTACAACCCAAATCAAAGTCATCGTGAGATCAAAATTCAAGATATGTAATTCAGTTTTTTCTTGGCTAATAATATTCATGGAAGAGAGGTGAGATAAGAGGAGTTTGATACTCACCAAGAACACCATTCATTGGAGTTCTGATTTCATGTGATACAGTGGCAAGGAACTGCATAAAAAATAGTTAGATTACAACCCCTCCCTCTTATGTAGAAAGGTTAACACAAAGTGGAAAGTTATCAATTTATGTACCTGTGACTTGGCAACATCTGCTGCTTCAGCCTTTTTCTTGAGCAGCTCCATTTTATGACAATCTTCTTCAACTTTGCTTATTCGACTCATGGTTGCATGGAATATATGTGCAACAAGCAACGCAATCACAAGGATACCAAAAGATGTCGCCATTTCTGGTACTGGCCATGGTGGTTTCTGCTTAAACCTGCAAAGAGGAAGAATCTCACAACCGAATGTTAGCACCTGGATTCTTGCAAACAAAAAGAAGTAGCAGACGCTGCTGAACTGGCCAAAGTACCTGCAACGCATTTCATGCTTTCTAAATGGATCGCCAAAGTTTAGTGGACTAACATGTTCCAACTCATCAGCCAACACATCTGAACCATACATGCTAATGGGCTGAGACTCATTGGTGGTATCGTATACATTGACAAGAATCGTTTGCTTGCTAGCCAGCTGCTGAAGCAAGTTTTCCACCAGGGTCTCAATGTCAAACACTCCACCAAGATACCTTCAGGGACATCAAAAGAGATCAATGAGTAAAAGTGATATCTACAAACCTTATGTGAAATCTAACTCCATTTATTTTGTTTACACGCCTATGCTACACACCCGTCAGTAGCTTCAATTCTCTCTTTTGGCGTTGCACTGGAAGGGAGATCTCTCTTGTATACTGCAAATGTCAAGATCACCCCAAGTCTATTTGTCTTTATCAGTGGGAAAGGAGCTGTCAAAACTCCTTTACCTGATCTCCTGGCCCGCAACACGTTTTCACGATCTTCCTGTCAATAAGAAGTCAGTGAGATTGAGTCAGCTCTCAGTTTCAGCATTGCTCCAAACTATAACACTATAATGAGCACAACAATCTTAAAGCCAGTAAGCAGCGACTGAATATGAACTAGCAAGAGGAGCTTACTTTCCCAGACAGCATATCGAGAGAAATCACGTGGGAAACCGTGTCCTGAGCAAAGATGACAGGGGCATACTCCTCTTGAACAGGAGATGGTTCCAAAGCTTCAGGGTCATATTCATCCTTGTGAACAGGCTTTTGTTCAAGTGAATCCATCCTCCTAATAATCCAACCTTGCTGCCTCTCAAATTCTTCCCTCTCTGAATGGAGCACTCTCACAGCGTATGCTACCCCACTCGTGAGAGGCCTCTCAAAGGAAGTTCTATCAGTGTACTCAGAGAACGTCCTCTACAAAAAGCTTCTTTTATGTTAGTATACAAGTCACGAGTAGTCAAGAACATAGAAATCAAGTTACACAAGTGTTAGTACTCCGCGAATCATCAAAAGGATCACTACCTGATCGATGGCAGAAGGAATCTTGGCATGGTGAAAAGTGGAGATCAAGATAGACATAGCTTGAACATGATTCATGCTAACGTTGAACTGATCCTGGAGCATACGAGCTCTCTCATCGCACATACTAGCAAGCGTCTCTTTCCTCTTGACCATAGCTTTAGAGCTAAAGTGGCAGAAGGTCCAGAAGGAGACAAGAACCCAGAAGACAACCCAAGCAACCACAAACTTCCTCCACCAAGTCTTACCGAATCTAACTGAATGAAGAGAGAAAGACGGGATCTTGAGTCCGTTACTGGAGATCTTGTTCCAGAAGAAACACATCTTATGATTATTCCTCTGCTTCATCTTAGTCTTGTCAGGATCACCGACAGAACCAACAGGAAGAGGAGACTTGTCCTCGACAACACAACCATCAACAAACCAGGAAAGGAACCAGCAGCATAGCATCCAGAAGAGCTGCCATATCTTCAGACAAAACCCTAGAACATGGAACAGACTCATCCACACACGATCAAACCCCAGAACCAAACAGTACACACAGATCAAGAACTGTGTTGGGTTTCTTTATATCCTTGTTGTCTCTCCCACAAAACAAGAAAAGAAGAAACCAAAGACAGAGGAGAACGTGTCAGATTAGACTACCCGAAAGGCTCAAATCAAATTGAGAGATTAAAAAAAAAAGCCTTATTACTTAATCAAAGATAACGACAGATAAAAGAGAAACAGCCAAAACCCACAAAAAAAAGGCAGAAACAGGAACTTAAGGTTCCAAAGTGAGATTGATTCCTCGAAATCCAAAACAGTAAACAGATAAATTCTATACTTGAATTGGGATTAGAGTATGGTCCTCCAATACAACAGAAACTGTGAGTGTTATGATGATGATAGAGACAATAAAGGAGCGAGAGGAAGTGAAAAAGGGAGGCTTTGAGTGGATATCTAATGGAGGAAGGAACTAAAGAATTAAGGAGGAGGAAGGAGAAGGAGAAGAAGAATCTATCATTGGGAAAGATGAGATGAATATGAATAATGGTGGAAGACAAATGTCGGCTTCCTCTCTCTCCTCTATTCATTATCTTTCTATTTCTTTTTCTTTCTTTTGTAAAAAAAAAACATTAATTATTATAATCTCAAAGCATATGTACTAAACACGAATAATTCTAAAAAACTCATTCCTCAATTTCCGTGGTACTGTTAAAATTTAAAAACTGTATTTATTAGCAAACTGGGTTTTGTGTACTCTGTTTTAAAATCTCTTAACCTGTTTTTCTTTTTTAAAAATAATAATTAGGACTACTGGCGTTGTTAATAGTTTAATATAACACATACTATCAAATGATTGGTAAAATAACTTATCTTGTAGTAAAAAATATAGTGAATGGCCGCAAGTGAAGAAGAAAAGGTAAAGGGGGGCCCACTTAAGAGGGAACAAAGGCATATATGGTCTCACTTCTCATCCTCCAATATTAATTAAATAAAAAAGGCGTGTTAGAATTTATTATGAGATGAGGGGTGCAGTAGTTGGTATAGTGACAACAAATGTTTGGCCATTATCAATGACTTATAATACACACCTCAAAAATAAAATACAATACAAAGTTAGAAATAACACAAAGCCCAAGCTGTTAGTCAAATGACATATAACCCTGTTTATTCCCATTTCAATATACACACCTCCTGTCCATGGACCTCCTAAAAATATACATTTATGATTTTGACAAAAAATATAGTTTTACAAATTTAGTGGAAAAACACATTTTCAACGAAAAATTAAAATTTTACGAGATTGATAAAAAATAACATTTTTCAATCTTGGCGGGAAAGCTTAATTTTTTGGTTTTGGCGGAAAAACTTAATTTCTTGTTTTTGGTGAGAAAATTTAATTTTTCAGTTTTACCGGAAAAAATATAATTTTTATTTTGGGGGGAAAACATATTGTTCGGTTTTGACGGAAAAACATGATTTTTTTTGTTTTTTGCGGAAAAACTTAATTTCTCGGTTTTGACGGGAAAACATGATTTTTTTTGTTTTGACAGAAAAACGTGATTTTTTTTTCGTTTTGGCGGGAAAACTTAATTTTTCAGTTTTGGCGGGAAAACGCGATTTCTCGGTTTTGGCGGGAAAACGCGATTTCTCGGTTTTGGCGGGAAAACGCGATTTCTCGGTTTTGGCGGGAAAACGCGATTTCTCGGTTTTGGCGGGAAAACACGATTTCTCGGTTTTGGCGGGAAAACGCGATTTCTCGGTTTTGGCGGGAAAACGCGATTTCTCGGTTTTGGCGGGAAAACGCGATTTCTCGGTTTTGGCGGGAAAACGCGATTTCTCGGTTTTGGCGGGAAAACGCGATTTCTCGGTTTTGGCGGGAAAACGCGATTTCTCGGTTTTGGCGGAAAAACGCGATTTTTCGGTTTTGAGGAGAAAACTTGTTTTTTTATTTTGACGAGAAAAAGTGATTTCTGGTTTTTGCGGGAAAACATAATTTTTCGTTTTGGCAGGAAATAGTGATTTTTCGGTTTTGGCTAAAAATATTATTTCTTGGTTTTGGTGAGAAAACATTATTTTCGGTTTTGGTGAGAAAACATTATTTTCGGTTTTGGCGGGAAAGCTTAATTTTTTGGTTTTTGATGGAAAAAAATGTTTTGGCGGGAAAACATGATTTCCTTATTTTAAAGAAAAACAACAAGAGGAATATATTAAGATGAATCCAAAAAAAAAATTGTCATCAAAATAATCTGTAAAAAAAATCAAATAAATTGTTTTAAAGAGTATAAATATATATTTATATTTTTTAGATTAAGTAATGTAGACTTAGGGTTAGAGTTATGAGATGAGATTTGTAGATAAAATTTAAAATTAAAAAATATTAAAATTTGTGGAATAAAAAAAATATTTTAATTATTTTTTCTTTAAAATCTATTTTAAATGTGACAAAAACTTTAAAAATATCTATTTAATTGATTTGTCCAAAGAAAAAAAGTCTGATGTCATAAAAAACAACTTAAACTAAACAGAGAAGCATTCCATTGTTTTCTCCACACGTCACCACCTTTCACTGATTCATATATGTTATCGTGTTATAACAGCCGCCCCGGAGGATCATGGGTTTACCGGTTCGATCAACCGGTCCAATTTACGCTGACACTGTACATCGCTGCTTGATAAATATTGGGCCCAAAACTATGAGCTTAAAGGCCCACTAAAAGGTAATCTTGAGAGCCTTTATCTGTTTGTCTTCGATCGATCTATTGGAAATTTTCAGTTTTATCTCACCCTCTCGGTTTCATCCTTTGTTTCTCTCTCTACAATCTCGAAAACACGACGCAGAGAGAGAGAGAGAGAAGTATCAAAGACGAAGACGATAAGAGAGAGATGGATCCAGACGCAGTAGCCAAGGCTTTCGTGGAGCACTACTACAGCACCTTCGATTCGAATCGTGCGGGGTTGGTCTCTCTGTACCAGGAAGGATCCATGTTGACCTTCGAAGGGCAGAAGATCCAGGGCTCTCAGAACATCGTCGCCAAGCTCACCAGCCTTCCTTTCCAGCAGTGCAAGCACAACATCACCACCGTCGATTGCCAGCCCTCTGGTCCCGCCAACGGTATGCTCGTCTTCGTCTCCGGTAATCTTCAGCTCGCTGGCGAACAGCACGCTCTCAAGTTCAGCCAGGTTGTTTTCCCCAAAATTTCTTTCATACATAACTTCGATTTTAGTGTTTTCTCGTAATCCTGGTTGTCGATCATGGTACGATAGGGTCTCTAGGGTTTTAGATTGATTTGCTATTAGGGCACTAGAAGCTTGATTGATCTGGAATTGACACGATGTTTCAGAACCTTTGCGATGCATTGAGTGATAGATCTGTGATTAGGTCTGAGGTCAAGACCAATTGATTGCGTTAGATGTAATCCAACTTTGTAGTGTGCGTATCATCTATTGCTCTGTGTTGTGTGTATCATCTGCTGCTAGACACTTTTGTTTCTCTTTTTTAATGGTGAAGACTCTTAACTAGGTTTGTAAGTGATACCTGCATCATTGGACTGGACTCTTAGTTCTTCATTTCAAGGTGTTACTTGTGTCTTTGTTATCAGTTTTGTGTGAACATCAGCTTAGTAAAATATAAATGTTATGTATCAAAGCCAAGTGGGGATGCTTTCATGTCAATTTGACCTACTCGTAGTGAGCTACATTTGCATCTTGCATGTTTTGAATTGTGGATATTGTTTCTTGGTCTATATAAGGGTAAACATAGATCTGATAACTGCACCTTTGTTTAAATTTTGACTGTTTCATAATAATACTTTCTTTTGTGGCCTAGATGTTCCATTTGGTGTCGAATCAGGGAAACTACTACGTGTTCAACGACATATTCAGGTTGAACTATGCCTAAGGAATGTGGTGGCATGGGTATGGTATATGAACCATTGTTAACAAGTCCAAAAGAGACTGATGAAAAGTTTGGGGGTTAAAATTCATGTTGGTTTTAGATGGGAACTGAAGCTTTTGCTGTCTTGTCTTTTATGTTTAATCAATGGAGCTCTTTTGTTACTTTGGTTGATAGGACTCCGTAACTGCTTATTACTACGGCCAGTACAAAAGGTTTGTTTGAATGAAATATGAACCCTTTCTTCATATACAGGTTAACCACTGTTTCCAGATTGCAAATACAAACAGCCACAAAAGAAAAGCTATTATCATTCGTCATCATCGTTGTCGAAACCCATGTCTCGCAACATCTCGGGCACTTGGATATGAACGCCGGTGTTTGTTCCATTCCCCTCGTGATGATTGTCTTCTTCATTGGCGTTGGAGAGTTTGTTCTTGATAGGGCGTAACTTGCCTTTGAACATCCCAGAAAACATATCTCCGATGGATCTGATTGGGTGGCTTAATCTCTCTTTCATCATGTAAATCAGTGAGTACTCAGAGAGCTGCCAAGTCAACGTCAGGATGATCAAAGTAGAGAGGAGTATGTGGGTTACTTTGTTCTGCCTCTTCACCTCCTTGATGTCCTTGGCTATTTCTTCTATACTCTCTTCCAAGTGTGTCTTACCCTCGGCTTTTCCTTTGGATGGTAAAGAATCTAGAGATGATTCTTCTTCTTTGGTAGTCTCAACTGCTTTTGGGAACGGATTTGGTGATTCCAACTGAGTTTATAGAAACAAAAATTAAGCATCAGCCCTGAAATGGGAACAGGTCATTAAGACATGCCAACAAAGAGAATGTTCTTCTGCTCATCAAATATTAAAACAAAACACAAACGTTTCTTTATGAGAATGGATTTTTGTTTTGTCTGAAATGATAAGCTCACTGTTACATCCCAAAACAAGGAGTTGGAGCTTCGTTTTGAAAACAAAACTGTAATGATTGACTAAACAGCTTGTTTTTTGTTCGATTCATGAACTGATCAGGCCAAGCGGATATCACCAAGTCAAAGCAAACATCACAGCAGAACAATTATAACACAGACTTGCTTAGTTGTTCATCAGAAATTCAATGATTCAAACATAATCATATTCAATCTGGTACCCAGAAAAGTTGATCGCTGGGCAACATCATGTTAATCAATATGAACCAAAATAGAAGGGATGTGAAAAAGAAAGGTACCTGAGAGATGATACTAGACAGCAAAAGCTGATCGTCATCATCTTCAATGAATGATTCACCAGCAGCTTCTCTATTCCTCTTGTCATCAAGAAGTTTTTCGATGGCTCTGCTCAGAACCTCCACATCCTCGCTCGACTCCATCGACAAAACCTTTGATTCTATAACCTCTCCGCCGCTCTCTCTATCTATCTAATCTCCCCTGGAAAGATGTTTATTGCTTACACTTCTCTTTTCAATTTTATGTAGGTGGACACGTAACAAAGATTGACCGCTTCTTGAATAACTCACGGCACCTCCATCCTTTCTTCTTCTTTTGAGAAATTGATCAAGATTGGGAAATAAATCAAACTTCTTTTTGTATGTCTCTCGGTTCGGTTTTGTTTTTTTTTTTCGAATCTTTTGAAACAAAATCATTTTGATTCCATACGGTTTAATTCTGTAAAATCTAAGCTAACAAACAAATGGAGCTTCTAACACTCGCGTATTTCGAGGTTATGATGGGGACCTGACACCTTTTATCAAAAACAAACAAATGTTTTACGGTCTAGTTGGATAAAAGAAACAAAATCGATAACAAATGTAGTCCGAAATCCTATAATCTTTTGTATGCTTTTATAAGAAGTCCATATTACATAAAAATAAAACCATCCATGAAAAAAGCACCAAATAAGAAGCCTTCTCTATCTGAATCTCTAACAGACAAATCTTTTTGAAAGTAACAAAAAAATAATATAGAACACCTCAATATATATCCACATGATTTCCCCCAACCAAAATAGAGATAAAAGAGGATATAAAAACTCTAATCTGGATTCTTCCTTTTTACTTTGTGCTCTGCCCGCTCTGTTTCAGGGATGATGAAGTTGTGTTCTATCACTTCATAACATCTTCCATTCTACAAATGCATTATATCGAAAAACAAACATTGTAACCACCAACATAAGAATTGGCTACCTTTAATTTCATGAAAAATGAATTTCAAAAAAACAGTTACGGTTCGTAAGAGCCACTCGATCCATAGGAACTCCTTTGGGTTCTTAACTATTTTTTTTTAAAATAAAATAAGAAAAAGCGAACTAATCGTGGACTACCACGTGTAAGTGGATAGGAACTCCTTTGGGTTCTTAACTATTTTTTTTTTAAATAAAATAAGAAAAAGCGAACTAATCGTGGACTACCACGTGTAAGTGAGGTCCACGAAACAATGTAAAAAACATGTCTTTAAATTGGGATTTTTTTGGAACCGGTCTCACCACCACTTTTTCTTAACAACCTCCAATGGAGGTGCTCTCACAGATGCATTTAGAGATTTTTGTTACTATTAACATAGTGAGGTTTGTAAACATTCAAAACCTAATTGTCGAAAAGCCTTAAATTCAATACTAACAACAAGATCTGGCTAAAACTACTAAACACAGTGCAATCAATCATCATTTCGAGCTAGTCAAATGAAATTACCAGAAACCTCCTTTCTGGGGGACGTAGGTGGCGGGAAGACGTAGCAGAGGATAGACCTCCCAACCATGGAAACAGCAGTAACAATCCCGGCGACATAGAACACCAGGATGAGAGCCAGAACCCAAGGCAACAGGAGAAACCCGATGAAGAAAGTAACAGATCCACAGAGCATAAGAGCCACTGATATACCCAGAAGCATCGACGCGAATCCCGACGGAGATATCGCGTTCGAAGAAGAAAACCGAGGAGGCTGACTTCTCAACGGTGAATCGGGGAAGTGATCTGGGAGGGGCATAGGAGGAGAAGAACGGAGGAGAGACAGAACTAGAGATGATAGATCGTGGAAAGCCCTATTACTACTTGACTCTTCATCTCTTTGTCTTCTTCTCATCATCATGTACAAAACACACAAACAAGAGGTGTAAATGATGCGGTTGATTGATTGATTGATTGGGGATTTAATGGAGACGATAATAATGTGTTCCCCTAGAGACAAGGGAATTGAATCTTCTCTGCAAATTGATCACTTTTTATATATTTATATTTTATAAATTAAAATTTCTGAAAAGCAACAAAAGTGAATAAACAAAAGAGAAAACAATAAAGAAAGCGCGCGTGTGAAGACGCGGCGGTGAGGGCGATGTTGGATGCAGAAGAGTAGAGGTGGAAGACCATATGAGGAGGGGAAGTGTGGGTCCCGTCGATGACGTGTAGCGCCTTATCTTCCACCACATAATCTTATCTAACTTCTTTTTCTTTCTTTTCTCTGTGTAATGATTTATCATACCAGAGAAGTCGTTTTCTTCTTCTGTGCCTTTTTCTTCATTTTATTTTATTTTTGGGTATTTGACTTCTTAGAAGATTTTAAAAGAAAAAAACATGTTGTGTCTCCAACTTGTTACATCAAATAAGAAAAGTTGATTAATAATTCTTCTGCACTTTATAGACATGTCTATTCAATCCAGCTCGTAGTGTTGAAAAACAACATATTTGTGACAGTGAAATTAATATAAAGGTGATTAACAATTTTCTTGACAGTTTTTTTTTGATAATTAGTAAATATTTTAGTAACGATTTTTAGAGGGTTATATTGACAGTATTAAATATTGCAAAATCATTGAAATTTTAATTAGACATGAACAATTTTACTGAGTACGTACCATTCTAAGAATTATATCATTTATTTTTTGATATGTACTATCGGCTGATATGTGAAAACAATTAGTACACTTTAAGAATCAGATATTTCATTTACTATAATACATACTTGTAAATTCACTTAGCAGTTAGCTCTCTCTTTGTAGTCAATTTCCTTTCTTTCAGATTTTGGTTTACCTAAGGTCTGTGTAATGAAATTTTTGATAAGTCCATGGAGTATGAGTTCTCCTTAGGCCTTCCATAAGAAGTAGCCCAAAAGAATATTAGGTGTAGGCCTATATATAGATAATTTCTTTTTCTCAATCATATATATAAATTAACCAATGGGTTTCTCAACTTCCTGTTGGTTTGCATCCATACAAGAGCCTCTGGATAAGCTAGTGTGAGATATACTTTCTGTCCACTATACACTATAGTTCATTGTTAAAATATATATTTACACAAAAGCCTTACCCTTACTACATAACACAACATGGGAATTATAAAGATTTAGGAACAGGAAGCATATACTCTAATTAACACAAACTTCAACTATAGAAGCCAGAAGGGAATATATATATATATACATGTACTCAAGATTTTAGTGTGAAAGTGTTGGAGACATTAGGATTAATGTACTAATGTGTCCAAAAAATTATTGAATTATAGAAGAGCATAAAAAACATTACACCCACACAAATGCAAACAAGACAGATATAGAGAGCGAGGTAATCATGATGCAGCCTAAGAGGGGAAGAGAGTTTTCATATAAAAATGTCAAAAATTTGAAGAAAAATTCAAATAGAATTGGTGTCATAAGGTAACCAACCCAACATGTAATTATTCGCACTTGGTCCTGCTTCCATTCCATGATCTTGCTGCCCCTGATACCTGCTACATCGTTAACGAAAGTTTTGCTTAAGATATGCTAAAAAGAAAATATTTTACGTACACAGCAGCACAAACTAGAGATAAAAAGTTTATTGATCACATAAAGAGTGAGTTAGTTACCCCATTTGAAGAACGGGTTCGCATTCCAAAGGCTGGAAAAAAGCATGATGAGAGTGTTGTTGATCATGACGACCATAGTCAACATGATGATCTTCTTGGTTCGGGTTGAGTTGAAGTGGCATTTGATATCCATCAGCTAACTGTCACGTACACGTACTTGTTAGTGGATTAATTAATAATACTTCAGTGATAACCAAACCAATACGTTATTATTGACTTCTTATAAACGAAATAATATATATTACCCTTAGCCTGAGAGTTTTATTTGTCTCATTCAACAAGCGTTCCTGCTCCAAATATTCATACATTAGAGTGAGCTAGCTAGTATTATTAGAATATTATATATGTCATTTTCTTCATTCATTTTTTTTTGTTACCTTACTCTGAAGATCATTGAGCTGGTCGAGCATGAACTGTGTCTGCAAAGTTGATATATGGTCTTAATTAAAATGGACCTCATAATGTGTATATATGATGAGAGAAATAAAAGAAGTAGTACCCGGAGAGATCTGATCTGCTTCAAAGAAGAGTCAAGCTGTCTCTCAAGTAACTCAAGCTCCTTTGTACTAAGAGGTCCAAGGTCTTCTCCCAATAGATTCCTATTATTTCAAGAAACAAAAGTCATCACAAATCTGTATAAAGAAAACAAACTGTAGCAGTAGCTTAAGGAGTTGATAAGTTGTACCTTTGGGTTCTTTGTAAGGCATCGTAACGCTCCTTGAGCTTGAGATACTCTTGTTGGCTACTAAGTTCCTGCTTGCCAAAAAGTTTAACATTATTGGATTCGGATTATAACAAAACCAGTTCATGATTTTAATTAAGCATAAATAATCAAGAAAGAGAAGGAAGGAGTGGGGGTACAACTGCTAAGGCCTCTCTTGAAGGCACATTGGGCTCTGGAGGTCCATAATTGCACTTTTGGTACCTCTCCAGTGTCCGTATCATGCTGCATCACAACACCGTTTGTTTATTAGTTAGTCAATTATCAAAATTAACTTCCATAATCTCAAAATAATTAAATTCAAAATCAATGAAAGAAAAGGGGTGTTTTTTCTTATAGAGTTTACAGAAAATAAACTGGGAGCCATTTAAGAGAATTAGATCTAAAGAACCAAGAACTTAAAGAGGGATGGATCTGAAGTAAAGATTCAATGGATATAAAAAGATGGATTGAACATTGGCGTCAAAATCAAACCAAAATTGGAATCCCTAATAAAGAGTTATTAAGGTGGGTAGCCCTAGCTAGCTAGTTGAATCAGCCCCAAGAAGTTCTCAAATTTGATTGCAAAATTGATGAATGAGTTGATCGGACCGAAGAATCAAAAGGTGGAAAACTCTTAGCTGTGAAGAAACTATTAAAGAGAAATTAAACCCTAATGAACCAATGTCACTATTAGAGAAATTAACCATAATTTCATATAAGATCAAATGCCTCTTCTTACATACATCAACTCAAGGTATCAAATAAACCATTAGAAACTCAAAAAATAATATAAAAAGGTATTAATTAATCTCTTAAAATGATCAGAAATGGGTATTAGTTCCCCCAAAATAAAATATTTCATCTTTGCTTTTGTTTTAAAGGATGAAAGAAAACGTACGAGACACCAACACATCAGATGACTAGCCATACAACATTTGTTAACTTTAAAAAAATCAAATCAATACGTGTAGATAAAAAAGGATAGTACCTGGAACTACTGCAAAACTCGTACAGTTTGCCTCGATTAGAGAAGATGATGAGAGCAACCTCTGCATCACAAAGAACGGAAAGCTCGTATGCTTTCTTCAAAAGACCATTCCTCCTCTTTGCAAACGTCACTTGCCTATTGATCTTGTTCTCTATCCTCTTCAACTCTACTCTCCCTCTTCCCATTCTCTCTTTTTCTTTCTTTCTTACTCTCTCTCTCTCTCCCTCTCTCTCTCCCTTTGCAAAAATTCTTTCTATATATATGAAAACGAGCCTCTCTTTCTCCTTTCTTTTTTTTTTTCTTACTTTTTAAAATATGTACATGTATTCCTTTGTACAATGTATCTATATATCTCAAGTACATTTACATGTCAGCCTCATTACTTGAAATCTTTCATAAATATTCTCTTTATATATACCCCTCAATTATTGTACGTGTACTACTGCTTACAAGTCACGAAACACCACATATGATTTATGCAAATCCTTTTTTTTTGACTAAAATGATTCATGCAAATCTTGCAGAACTGAAAATATTAATTACTCTATCAATGCTCTGACATTTTCGAAATTTAGAAAACTGAGACTTTTCTTTGTTTATACATAATTGGTAACGGAAGGTAAAGAGTTCCACTAATCTCACCAAACACTAGTAGCTGTTTCAGTTTAAATCTTTAGTTAAGACAAATGTGATATTGGCCCAGTTAAAGAAAGTTGCATTATTGTTTTTACACCAGGAAATTTGGGTTTTAAGTTTCAGAGAATGCGGAATTGTGCAAATTAAAAGAGAAAAAAACTTACAAGAGAGAGATATACAACATGGCGCAAAGAGTACTATCAAGTGTGTATCATACAAGATGGCTCAAGTGATGCAATTAAATGTGATTTTCGTAAGGCAAGAAAAATGTCGGCCGTAGAATCATTGTAATCTTTCTATCGTTTGTAATTGCATAATTATCAAGAGTTACATAATTATCATAAAAAAAGTTGCAATAGTTTTTACTTTGATCACGAGTTATTGAGGATTAATTAAAATTCCTACTGAAAAAACCCTAACATTTAAAAGCCATTAAATCAAAGCTTTAGTTAATGTATGTTGAGAGGGACAGAGATATTTAATCGGATGAGTGATTGTTGAAAATGAGAGATTAAATCAACGGTGGAGAACCAATGATGAGAGGAGAGATAGCGCGTGGGATATGAGTTTGATGGCAACCCTAAACGATAATGTAGGGCAATGAATGATATCAACACGTGTCGGTTACTGAATGGTAGGGTTTTATAAATACACCTGATTTTTAATTTATTTTAATTTATTTTAATTGTTTTTACTTTTCTGATCGAGTTCATGGAATCATGTGACCTAACCTTAACTAGGTGAATCCTTGTACGATTTTCTCAACTTACTGAACTACCCTTGTGATTGGTGAAAAATGTAAAGTAAAACATACCCTTTTTGTGTTTCATTTATGTTGTGATGATATCTAAATTCTTACTGTTAGATTTCTTTCTTTTTTTTCACAATTTATAATGCTATGTATTTTTTATATTATAAAAATTGATAACCGTCAAATAATTTTAAGTTTTGTTGTTTTAGTTTGCGAAACACTATAATGTTGATAACTTTAGTTTGGTATAAGAGTCTAAGACAAAAAGAATTTTGAAGAAAACAAAAATGGATAAAATAAACAAAGTTTTGAATATAGGTTAGGGTATATTTTGGTTATCTTAGTTCGTCCGATGTAAGAGACCATGTCTGACCAAAACTCTTAGTGCTTTTTGTTTGCAAACGTAATTGCTTTATTTTGACCGGTAAGTAGGTGATGGAGTCAAAGGTATGATTCAATTAGAAAAACTAGACATATCATTGTTATTATTCTATTTGGTTATAAAAGCTTCCCTTTTTCTGATTTGCAAGTTGAATCATCACTAGTTTGATCTTAGAAGCATTTCAAGCACAAAAATGTGTTCCATATAGCCCTAATTAAGTACGGCTCCAGATTATGATAGTTTGTTTTGCTTTAATTTAGGTGAAATAAAGAATTATTGGTTAACTTAGTACAATCAAAATTGGTTAACTTAGTACAATCAAAATTGGTTAGAAGAGGGTATCTAGAGGACAAGAGAGTAAGCCAAGTACGTATTCACTTCTTATTAGATCTGGTCATACAGTTCAAAGTAAGATGATGACAACTGAATAAAGATGTTGTGCACTAAACCAGAGAAACTAAAGTACATTCAACTATTTAATAATTTACTGATTTCATACCAATGATCTAATATTCCTTCGTGTTTATTTTAAGAAATAAAAATATCCAGAAAAGTTCAAATATTCCTCATCCATAATATAATATGTGGTGGATTTACAAGGTATGAGTCAAAACAGAGGTACTATTTTTCCCAAACATTTCAAGAAACCAAAGTCTATCATTTTTTTTGATCTGGAATATCTGATGGTTATAGACTCAACCGACTAATCTTTGGAGGTTTGTTTATCGGTGCCAGACAAATCCGATTGTTAACAAAAAAAAAAGTATATATTGCTCTAGTATGGTTATATGTGAAATTAATAATTTGTCCATAGTAAAACAAAAAAAAATTGGAAGGCATACTATATTTTAGTGATAAGACGTGAGGTCTTGTAATATATTCTCGTATCTCCGAATATATTTCTACGTGTAAAGCATATATTATAAAGTAGAGTTAATATGAAAGATAGAAGCACTTGGAATACTCTTTTTCGCTTTGGATCTTATGCCCTGGAGCGCACACAGAACCCAACAAGGATACATAGATATCCATCGATGAGATCCAACGGTTATTATGAGTTCTAAAAATAAAAAGTGCTATATTAATCCTTCGATGATGCTAAGAGCATCCGCAATGGTGTTACCCATTGCGGATCCTTAACTATTCTTTTTTTTATTATTTTTTTTTTCATTTTCAGATTATTAAAAAAAAAAAAAAATTTAACTAATTGCGGGCCGCCACGTGTCGCGGGGGCCCGCGAACAGTGTAAGGATTCCCTAAGGATCGATCCTTAGTGAGGGGTTTTAAGGATCGAATTCTTAACTATTCATGGGGTCCACTAATTATTTAATTATTTTTTCTTAAGGACTTCCCCTAAGGACCTTGCGTCGCGGGTGCTCTAAAGAAACGGTGATGATCAATGGGGACCAAACATCAACTTGCAAAATTGCGATACAAACTGTAGAACAAATTAAATGCCACGTGAAATCCTACACGACAGCTAAGTTGCGAAGTACTATTAGTGATGTGGTCCATTTAGGCATGAGGTTGAGGTTGAAATGTCATAGAGGGGAATAAGAACCGTCGGATTAAGTTTCTAAAGATAGACAGACATGGTCCATGTCAAAACGTAATTGGAATGGACCTCATTGCCAAATATAGAAAGATGGGGTTATATTCAAATAAGTCACGTCTTGGGTTTATCGAGTGGGGGGGTTTTAAAGTTTTGGGGGACCAGTCTTCTGTTTTTTTTTGGTGTGTTATCTGTTGTTTCCATTTCATAGGACCAAAGGTAAACAAGTCAAACTAAACCTTGTTAGCAATCAGTTCTAAATCAGTTCTAGAGAACCTTTGAAAAAACTACCCCATACCAGGACTCAACAACCACCGAACTACCATGTATACAAATAACACGTACATCAGTGAAAATCTCAAGAACCAACCGTGCAATACAGAGAAAGACCATCACCTGCAACCATTAAGAGAGAGACACTTTCTCATTGTTAAAGAAACCATTTAACCAAGCAGGAGCTCCACCAGCCACGTAAGACTGATATCGGTGTTGCTTGGTGACATTTTGAGCAATGAGTTCAGTCCCTCTATTGGTTACCTTGTCCTCTTTCTCTACTCTCCACCGTTCCATCCCTTGTAAATCTTCTCCTACCTCCGAATAGAAATTTAAAAGAGGGCCACCTGTTTGGCAGTGTAACCACTCCCACAGTACACTCATCATTGAGAGCAAAGATCATCCAATTTAACTTATGAGAGATTACGCTCTTCACTGCCCAGATGAACATTTGGACTTTGGCTTCATGCTTAGATGTTATATTTGAAAAAGCACATCTACCGTGGAGAAGGACGTTACCACCATGGTCCCTTAAGACCCATGCTCCACCTACAACCCTTTTTATTGATGACCAAGACACTCCCATATTGGGTCACTCCCATATTGCATTTGAACCAACAGCGTGGAGGAGGTTTCCATTTCCTGATTTCTGGGTGGACATGATGGTTTCTCTCATGTTCTTTATCTTTGTCTATTAACTGTTGTGCCATTAACCACAGTTCAACATCCTCCTTAGCTTTTTATAATATCTCATCAGCTTGAAACGTTTTCCATTCAAAACAAATGCCATTTCTGTTTTTCCATAGATACCATACAATCCAAGGGAATTTTTTAATGATCTTTGGAGGCACAAGATCTTGTGTCTTTTTTTAGCAAAAAAAAAAAGAAGAAGAAGATCTTGTGTCTTTAAACTGTTGAGATAATGTTAGTTTTCAAACAAGGAGACCCCATTAAAACCAGACTCGTGCAAGAGAATATGATGTGATTCACTGATTCAATTTGACTTCCACAAGTAGGACAATCAGTGTCGAGTTTCATCCCTACTTTTCCAAAAGTTCTGTTACTGGTATTGCATTGTTAAGATACCACCATAAGAAAATGTATCATTTTTGGTGATGTTTCCAGTTTCCAAATAGAGTCAATTAGCCACAACAACTCTTCTGTTCTCAAAGTTTATCTTACTATTGAGTTTCCAATATCCAAATTTCACCGAATATGAACCGTTTTGTTGTGGACTCAAATACAAAATCACCATGATCAACAACGTTACTAGTTTATTCTTCAAGATTCTTTGGATGCCTTAAAAATAACGTTTGCAAGGTATATTTGTCCACGATGTATTGTCACTGTCCATCAAGGAGTTGACAGTGAGGTCCATATCCACTAGGATGTTCTTCATAAGCGCGGCATTCTCATCCATAAACCTTTTAAAAGCCGTGCATCAACCCAAACCAACATAGAGGATGCATTTCTAACATGTTTTTGTTTCCTCAGTCCTTCCGAGAGTTTAATCAAGCACACTTTTCCTCCATGTTTGAAGTGTCGAGGTGAAATCTGGAGCTATCGCAATGGTGTGAGAGTGCAGGATAGGAGCAAGATTCCATACTGATGTCCGCAAATCAGCATGATAAGAATGAGGATCTTCTGATTCAATCATTCCGCAAAAATACATGTTGTGTTTGACTTTAAACCTATAGTTTCCAGGTTGCCTAGTGGCAAATCAACTCTACAGTCTTCCATAGAAACACTATGATCTTTGGTGGTATTGGAACTAGCCAAATTTCATTCATCCAGTTGCATTGAGATTGTGAAGGGTTGGTATACTAGATTCAAGACTGTTCAGTGCAGTGTAGTAGCCAGATTTTGTAGAGTACTCTTCAGATTTCGTTGGGATCCAGCAATGTGTATCCATACCTCCCATTATGTTGGGCTTGATACACAGAATATGCTCTGGTTAATTCAATTGGTAATATTCTAGAGATCTTTGTTCCATTCATGCGTTTGTTCACACAAAAGATTTGCCACTTTAAGATCCTTGGAAAATAATTCGAGTGGCCCCATTGGATAGATGACAGCTTCCGTAGATAGCACCAAGCTTCACGCCAAATATCTGTGTCTGCTCTATTTTCTATAGTCTTCATTGTGTTTTCTCAGAATATATTCCTTCCACACAAGATGCTCCTCCAACCATGGGAGCAGGATTTTGACGCCTCAATGTCCATGAAAGACTCAGATTTACAGTACTTACCGAGGAGTGCTCTAGCAAGGAGACAATCCAGTTTCTACAACATTCTCCAGCCTTGTTTAGCCAAGAGAGTATCATCAAAGGCTTCGATATCCCGGAAGCCTAACCCTCCTTCCTTTTTGAGTTTTGCAAGTTTATCCATGAGATCCAACACATTTTCTTCATGTCAGAATTAGAATCCCACCAGCATTGTGTCAAAGCAGATTATATCCTTTTTGTTAAGCTCCTCGGTAGCTTAAAACACATCATCGAGTGAGACGGGATGGCTGATTACACAGATTGTAGCATAACCATCTTTCCGCCGGCTGATAGCTGTGGTGAGCTCCAGCTTGCTGCCTTCTGTCCAATCCGATCAACAATGGAGGTAAACATGTTCTTTTTCCTTCGTCCGAAGAGTTCAGGTAAACCGAGATATTTCCCGGCCCCTCCTTCCCTTGTAATAATGAGGCTGGCCTTGATTCGAGTCCGAAACTCCATTGGTGTTCTTTTTTTTGAAAAGGTGATGGCTTATTTTGCAGCATTAATAGCTTGACCCAAGGCTGATTCGTATTCCAAGTTTACATCCTTGAGCGCCTTAGAACTTTTCTCGTTTGTCTTTGCGAAGAACATAGTGTCATCCGCAAAGAGAAGATGGTTTATCTTCGGACTGCCTCGAGGGATTTGTAGTTCACATAGTGTACCTCGCCTTTGTGCCTTGGAACATAAGCCAGATAAGACCTCACTGCATAATACAAAGAGATATGGCGAGAGCGGATCGCCTTGCCGAATTCCACGCGCCAGGTGATCAATCCATGTGCTTATCCATTGAATAGCACTGAGTATTTGACTGATGAAAGGAATTGCATGATCGTCTCAAAAGATTTCATGAAACCCAAATCGTCTCAACACCGCTTCTATAAATTTCCACTCCAATCTATCATAAGCTTTATTCATATTGGTTTTCACAACCATATAACAATGTTTCGTTGCCCCCGATCCCGATCGCTTTAGATAGTGAAGAGTTTCATGGGTTATCATGATACTGTCAGTGATCACTCTAGTGGGAATGAAACCCGATTGAGTTTACGAGATAATCAATGTCAAAGACCGGATGGAGTCGCTTCGTAATGATTTTGGAAATGATTTTGTAAAATACATTACACAAAGCTATGGGCCTGTAATCAACAACTGGTTTTGCCGCTGTTATCTTCGGGAGAAGCATGAGATGGGTTAAGTTGATGTTTTGTGGCCAAACTCCTTCTCTAAAGAAACCAATTATCTCCTTTGTTATGGCAGGTCCAACAATCATCCATTTAAAAAAAAAAATCCGCTGAGAACCTGTCTGATCCGGGTGCTTTATCGGGATGGATTGTGAAGTGGGCCTCTTTCACTTCCTTGGCTGTATGGATAGCAGTGAGCCTGACATTAACCTCGTTTGAGATTCTGGGATGGATCGCTTCCTCTACAATGACGATCGGTGAGGAGTTGCTTGAGGTGAAGAGACCGAAGAAATAGTCTGTGATAACTTCCAATATTTCTGGTTACTCGTATATAGCTTCATCCAGTGTATTTTCAGTCACATAAAACTTATTTAAGCCTCTCCGAACTCTGGTCGTGACATGAAAAATTCGAAGAAATGAAAAAATATACCAGCCTCTTGTTTAATTAGGACTGTTAATTGGGTTGGACCACACCCATTTGGGTGTGTCTAATTGGAGATTTTCTTGGATCTAACACTTGCACCCATATTAACTCAAACCCAACTACACCCAAACCTAACTTTACCCATGTCCAATTGGACAAACTCAAACCCAACTTTACCCATGTCAAATTGGACAAACCCAAACCCACCCAACTATGTTTATTTTAAATATAAATTATAAATTATTTAAACTAAATTAAAAATTAATCAATTATTATAATATATTTATTTTCAAAATATTTATATTCGTGCATGAGCGTGGAAAAATAACCTAACACTAAATCATTTTGTTTGTATCAATTAAAATATAAACATCACTACAAAAATATATTACTACCTCCATTTCAATTTATATGTCGTTGTAGAGTAAAATTTTTGTTTCAAAATAAGTGTCGTTTTATGATTTCAATGCAAAATTTATTAATTTTATGTGCTATTTTATTTTTATTGGTTAAAATGTGGTTAGGTTTATAGGTAATGATGTTTTATTTTAGAAATATAAAAAAATAAATTTGTTCTTAATATGTGTACAAAAAACTAGAACGACAACTAAAATGAAACGAAAGTAGTAAATATTTTCTTTGTATCAGTTACCATTTCTATATCTGAACATATAATAAAATAATTTTTACTATGATAAATTACTTATAAACCAAACCAACTTTTCAGAACCAAATCTAACCAAATTATGGTTTTTATTATGGATCAACTAATAAATTTATAAAAGTTCATTTGATTATTGATTTGACTCCATGGTTTTGAAGATCAAGAGTTTTTGGGATAGACCATATGGTCTTAATTGTTAAGTTAGATAAATTTTGAACTTAAAGTTTATTGGTGATAAACTAATTGGTAATAAAAAGATTAGCAATCTATTTATAATCAATTAGTGATAAACTAATTGATAATAAATGAATTATCTCATATATTTTATATGCGTTTTAAACATCAATTTTAATTTATTCAGACACAGTTAAATGCCCAAATCGACGTAGATCAATTTAGATAGTTCGAATCAAGTTTGATATTATGTTAATCTAGATAAACTTCCAACTTAAAATCAACGGATAGAACTTGTATCTTCTCCCATAAAAACAATGTAATTGACCAGCCTTTGCTCAATACAGAGAGGGACAGTATTAATTAGCTGCATCTCCTACAAAATTTATGCATCATTTATGAATTTTCTCCACTAAAGCAAGTGCCAAGGCATCATAGCCAAAACAATTTTTGATTTATTGATCATCATAATATTTTAATGATCAAACTCTCCACAGTATTGACAAGACACTATTGGGGTGGTCCACTCGAGTTAGCAAGAACTGCGTTGACCGCACTACGAGTCCTCCCTAATCTTGGCATTGAGAACATACTAAACAAGCCTGAACTTGTTGTGTTTCCCATGGCTTCTCCAGAATGTTTTCCATTGGAGAAACTCTCACGGCTGCTAGATCCTTCGCTGATAGACTGGGTGCGCTGAAGTGGACCATGTGACTGTCCAAAAGAAAAGTCAGCACTCTGCACAACGAAATTTCGTTTCTAATGGTTTGCAATGATAGAACATACCTCTTGAGGTCCATTAGGGGTTGAGGGGGATTCACGTGGAGAAGCAGGAGGCAAAGACAGAGTCTGCATTACATCAAAATCACAAGATAGAAATAAGCTCTAGAAAGCAGAACAGGATCGGTAACAATCTAAAAACGTGGTGAACAGTTGAAATGCATTGTGAGACCGAAAAAAAAAAAGATAATTAGTCGTTTACCCTTGACGATGGTGTCCTGGGAGCTGCCTCAAGGGCTGGCACTGAAGAAGTTGATGGCAAAGCCTAAAGATGAAGGAGTCTGGGTCATAAGATGATAAAATGTAGCCATTTCTCTAAAATGCACTGTACACTGGAGAAAGCTCGTACCTTATTAGACTCTTGAACTCTTTTGTGCTCCAGACACTGAGCATGTAGAGCTCCAACTCCTTTAAGCGTGAGATCCTTTATGGATGGCAAAGACATTCAAATCCAATAAACACAACGCCTGATGAACAAAACAAATTCTCTAACTACATCTGTGATAAATGTTACCTGATTTCCCTCAATGCGATAGACTTTGCTTGCCTGAAATTATGAAGAACACAGGGTCATCTCTTTTTTCTTTTAAAGGAGAACAAACTGGTGTACATATATGCAAGTAATCTTACCAGAGATTCAACAGCCTCGAAAACAGACCTAACCTCATCCTTCATATTTGCTGTACCGTCTCGAAGTTCAGTCACCTAACAATTTTGAGAAACTGTCAAATAAAAAAGATAGAATCATCTGAAAGTCTTGACAACTAAGTGGAACAAAATTATTCGTATACATTCAATCTAACAAACCTCTCGATCTGTTTCTTTTATAATTTCTATATTTCCATCCAAAGTACGATCCATTCTGTCAATCTCTGAACTTAACTCCCGTTTTGTACCCTGTCATGAAATGTTAATACAAACAAAACATCACTCAGATGGATTATCTCAAAAAAAAAGGAACCATCATAACCGACAAGAATAGAAGTTCAGTGGTCAAATCAAGATAATATGAGAAGTAAGAACTTACCGAGAGGGATGAATAAAAACCATCGATCTGGCTGCCAACATTATTACAAGCATCTGATAAGCTGCGCCTTGTTGCAAACATAAAATCTGGAAGCTTCCAGCCCTGAGAATGTTGCAGAATAAGTAAGCGCCCAGAACTTTTACAACGAAGAAAAGAGACGACTAAAAATGAGACCGGTCAAATTAAATGGCAAGGAGAACCAAATAAATTGTTTTCCAAAAAATACGAAGTCTTGACTAGCCAACAGCACTTCAAACGAGCATGTAACTACTTTTAAGTAGCTCAGACATGGTGAAGTATTATTACCTTCCACCATACATATCCATAGCCAATCACCCCAATAATAATGATGAAACCATACTTTCTACCACCTGAGAATCAAAGGAACTTGTTAACTATTTGCTTTTTGGATGCAATTAACAGGAAACAAAAAATGATGTCACAGTCACACTAATGAAATGACTTGTTAATGCTAGGAAGAAAAATCCATTGATTAGAACACAAGCTTGTCTTCTTTGATGCAAAAAAGTAGCAAAAGAAGAAAAAAAAAAGCCTGAAACTGGATCTTAAACCATGGCCAGAAAAATAAAAGTGAATGGATAGCTGAAAAGTTTCTAGCGTCCTGTTTTCATATCAGCATAGTAACCAAACCAAATAGCTCAATTTGTAACAGAGCTTAAATGCAGAATAACAGGGCAGAAAGGAATACAAAACTTCAACATATAAACAATAAAGGACCTGATCCTCCTGTCGAAATTATAGTGATAGGTCTGTTTGAAGCCAGCAACTGCAATTCATGCCTAAGACTATTAACCTGCAAGAATATTAGAGTCCACAAAAGTCTTTCTTATCCAACGAACGACTTATCCTCGCAAGTAAGTAGATTCACGACAAACTAACCTGGGCTGTAAGTGTATCATTGTGAGGCTTGCTAGCTGATTTGGCAGGTTCTCCTTGTTTCAGTTGTCTAAATACAATCTGACAAAGAGAAATAAACCATCATTAGCTAGCCCATCTTTCCAAACAACAACATCATACAAATAAAGAGTCGCCACATTTCGTAGTATAAAGAAAAAGGAACAGTTTTTACAGTCAGAAGATGGGTCTGAGATACCTTAAAAGCACCGGAGACCAAATTGGATACATCAGGTAAGCCCCCTTCTTTAGCAAGCACTGATCCAACAAGACCTAAAAGCAAAGGCGAGTTAGATGAGCATATATAGTAAGATACCAATAGGTACTTTATGATTGAAAGTGAATTCACAAATAAACTGAACACAACAAACATTATCCATTGACACTAAAAGATGAAAAGCTTTTAAATTGGGGCTGATGGCGATTCGATGATTGATACCCAGTCAAGCATAGTGATCATTCTACTGAAGAATCAAAAACCCTAATTTCTCATCCTCCATTACGTCTCAATCAAAGAACCCATGAAGAACTCGCTCACCGACGAAGGAATAAGTCAGTAATATAAGAGAAACCCAATTGAGAAACGGACCTGCACCGATGAGGATTGTGAGCTTCCCGAGCGGAAGAGCCATAGGCGTAGAACTGCGAGGTTGTACGGCTAAGGATCAAGATGGCGGGAGAGGAAGCCGCATCAGAAGATCAAGGAGAGAACTGGTAGAAGATAAGAGAAGTTCGTGGAGCTAAAACAGGTGGTACAGATGCGCTCTTGCCGACGACGACGGAGCGAGGCGGAGAGGAGAGAGAGAGACGACAGTGTTACGCGAGTGACGTGAGAAACAATTTTATTTTTTATTTTTCTTTTGTGGGCCGAGAATATAAAAACTGTGATGAAAGAGGCCTTAGAATATGCTTAACAAGATGCCCACGACCTTGATAGTTTTTTTAAATACTTTGTATAATTTGCCTTCTCCGAATAAAAAAATTCAGATATTTTGGTATAAAAAAGTTAATGAATCTTTAATCAAATCACCATGGTAAAAAGTTTCTACAACTTTAGTTTATATAGTTGGGAATAACCTTATTTTGTATATTTGTGACTATATTTTATTTGTTTGGATTCCAATTTCATAGATGTTTGGTTTCGGTTTCCAGAGTAAGAAGAAAGAGGATACACACAAAAATAAATTAGAGAGAGCATCATCCATGTTCTAAGATTAGTTTGAGTCTTTTCTGTTGTCATTCTTGTGTATAGATTTGCTGAATTCAACTATGTATAAGTGTTTCAACAATGTAGGGATTTTTACATAGGCTCATTACATCTTTACGAAGTCGTTGACGAATCTTACAACAATTTAGAGTTTATTTCTTTTTGGATACATATAGATTAGATCATAAGAAAAAAGAGATCAAAACAATTGATCAGTGCGTAACATGATCCTTAATTAAGGGATGATAACCTATTGGTAATCTCTTGAAGCTCAGCTTCGACTTAAGTGGTTAATATGATTGATCGTAATATTCTAAACTCAAACTAGTCAGTGTGATATGCTTTTAGATAATTTACTCTCTATCACTAAATACGTTTTTCTAGAGATAGTCGAGAAATATATAAAAATTAACATCACCCTGATAACTAGTTACACCAAATACCATGTGATATGTGAAAGCAATAGTAGTGTCCTTTCTATTACTTCCATCATCTAACAGAAATTTGTTCATGAAAACTGACATATCATCACCTCACATGAGACAATTAGGTTAACAAGGGAATCAAATAGTTTTTTTTTTTTGTTTGAACTACAAACTCTTTTAGGAAAATCAAATAGTTTTTTTTTTTTGTTTGAACTACAAACTCTTTTAGGAAAATCAAATAGTTGCAAAAACCCTTTTAACATTACTAAAAGAGAAAAGCTAAGTCACACTTGCGATTTCGTTGAATTGAATAATCAAAAACACATTCACAAGAATAGCCCTTCGCTTAACCATACCAACAAAACACACGCTCACCGATTTGGCCAAACACTCTTAACCTTTGGGATACATCAAAAGGCTCAACCTTTCCGAACACTTGTCCTTAAAACTCTCTTCTCCCCCTTAACATCTCTCTCGTAAGCTCCGCATTGGTCAGATTCACATTTTTTGTTTTGTCTCTTAACTCAATTCGAACATGTCATCTTCGTTTTCCACGTCTCTCTCCCGCACCTCCTCGTCTCCTTTCTTATCAAATCACTCTTCCCTCACCAACAGCGACCCATCACGACGCTCACTACTCTCCTTCCCTCATGGGCTTAATCTCGACGATCTCTGTGTTAGATCTCAGAGGAAGCTCGTCCAGAGCTCCGTCGTAGTGGGAGATGGTAAGTTTAATTACTTTCTTTGTGGATTTGATTTGTGGGTTTAGCATAAAGGTTGAAACTTTGACTCTATAGGCTTTGGGTTTTGTACTATTCTCCGACTCTTAAGGCGTTTACAATTGGTTTTAGGCGCAGTGATCACTAAGTCAAGCTCGGCTGAGATAAAGGACGGACCTTTATCGATTCCCTCACAAGAAAAGGTTGTGATAGAGTCTGGTGGCGGTGAAGAGAAGAAGTCAACGGTTAGTATAACGGTGGTGGGAGCTTCTGGTGATCTTGCTAAGAAGAAAATATTCCCAGCTTTGTTCGCACTTTACTATGAAGGCTGTCTTCCTGAGGTGAAAGAAGAACCCTTTACTTTCTGATGGTTCTTTATACTATTTGATTGAATGTGGTAAGTGCAGACCATTTGATTTTTTTTTCTTTTTGTTCGTTGTAGCATTTTACAATATATGGCTATGCAAGGAGTAAGATGACAGATGCTGAACTTAGAGACATGGTCAGCAAAACACTGACATGTAGAATTGATAAGAGGTGAATGATTCTACTTTCTTGATGATAAAAACTACCAAGACACTGGTCCCTTTATGGTTTCTTTTCACCTTGGTACTTTGTAAGAGATGATTTGTTTAAGCTACATTCTTTCATCTGATATTTTCAGGGAAAACTGCGGTGAAAAGATGGAAGAGTTTCTCAAAAGATGTTTTTACCATACGGGTCAGTATGATTCTCAGGAACATTTTGTTGCTCTGGACAAGAAGCTCAAGGAGCATGAGGTATTTGATGTTTATCCTCTGCTAATGTGCAACCACATTGCGTCATTGCATCATTTTTCTGAAGTCTAGGGAGGTTATTTGCATTACTTAGGTAGGTGATATGGTGTAGATTATGGGACCTGGACACTGAAGTGGGAAAAGTATTTTTGTTTCTGTGAGATCAGTAAACTAGAAAAGTTTAGTGTTCTTAGGTGTACTTATCCATCACAACATCAACTCATTATTTACAGGGTGGAAGACTCTCGAACCGCCTTTTCTATCTCTCAATCCCTCCAAATATCTTTGTCGACGCTGTGAAATGTGCAAGCTCTTCTGCTTCATCTGTGAGTGGATGGACTAGGGTCATTGTTGAGAAACCGTTTGGTCGAGATACCAAAACCTCGGCTGCTTTAACAAAGTCCCTTAAGCAGTACCTGCAGGAAGACCAAATATTTAGGTAGAGATATTGTACTTACCTTATTGTATATCTATCACCAGTGATGATGGCTTTGGATTAGTTAGCTAATACGGAAAGTTGATGTTTACAGGATAGACCATTACTTAGGAAAGGAACTAGTTGAGAACTTGTCGGTTCTTCGATTCTCAAATCTTATCTTTGAACCGCTATGGTCAAGGCAGTACATACAGAACGTGCAGTTCATATTTTCTGAGGATTTCGGCACTGAAGGACGTGGAGGGTGATTGTTCTTGTCCTCTATCTGACCTTTAATGTCTTTTACGTGTTGAAGACTTATGTTTTGACACTCTTGTAATTTTCAACTTCAGGTACTTTGACCATTACGGAATAATAAGAGATATAATGCAGAACCATCTGCTTCAGATACTAGCTCTTTTCGCCATGGAAACACCTGTTAGTTTGGATGCAGAGGATATCAGAAATGAAAAGGTAAAGGTTCTACGTTCAATGAGGCCAATACAACTTGAAGATGTAGTGATAGGACAGTACAAGAGCACCACCAAAGGAGGAGTCACTTATCCAGGCTATACAGATGACAAAACTGTGCCAAAAGATAGCCTGACACCGACATTTGCAGCTGCTGCACTCTTCATCGACAATGCAAGATGGGACGGTGTACCTTTTCTAATGAAAGCTGGGAAAGCATTACACACCCGGAGGTAACCAAACTTTTTGGAAGTTTTTTTATTTTCTTCAACACGCAAGTAATAACACTTACTATTATTATTACAGTGCGGAGATAAGAGTGCAGTTCAGGCATGTGCCTGGAAATTTATATAACCGGAACTCTGGTACTAATCTTGACCGGACCACAAATGAGCTTGTCATCCGTGTCCAACCAGATGAAGGCATCTATTTGAAAATCAACAATAAGGTCCCTGGTTTAGGAATGAGATTAGATCAGAGTAACTTGAACCTTCTCTATTCAGCAAGGTGAGTTGAGAAACAAAATCAGCAGCTCTATTGCCTATTCTATATTGTTTCATTAACCCTTTTTTGTTTTGTTGAAGGTATTCAAAGGAGATCCCAGATGCATATGAGAGGCTGTTGCTGGATGCTATCGAAGGGGAACGAAGGTTGTTCATAAGAAGCGATGAACTTGACGCTGCTTGGGCACTTTTCACTCCATTGCTCAAAGAGATTGAAGAAAAGAAGACAATACCAGAGTTCTATCCTTATGGCAGTCGTGGTCCAGTTGGTGCCCATTATCTAGCTGCAAAACACAATGTCCAATGGGGAGACCTTAGTCTCGACCAGTGAAAGTGTGGAAGAGTTCATTAATCAACCTTTTTCTTTGTTCCATAGATCCACGTGCGAGGATTCTCATTGATGATTATGTTCTTGGGAACAATGCAAATTTTCTTGAATAATAAGTTAAGGGTTTCTCCGTTTACCGTTTTGTTTCCACCATTTTCAAGTTTACTAACCAGACGAAAGGAAACCACAGATATAGCGTAGCCTCTACATATATTTGACCAACATGATTCTCTCCACATAACACAACAAAAGAAAGGAAGAACCGCAGTTAGAGCCTACGTTCTTGCTCTTGGCCATCACCTGAAGCACCTTCAGGCCATTCCAGGAACTTATAATGCAGAAGAGACGAAGGTAGATATGTCTGAGCAGCTGCAGAAGAAGGATCATTAGGAGGATATACATACTCTTTTCCATACCCAAGTTCCTTCATTAACTTGGTCGGAGCATTCCTCAGATGTAGAGGCACCCCTTCATTCTGACCAACAGAGTCCTTCACCACCTTCCTTGCTGTTTCCATTGCTCTGTAAACAGCAATGGATTTAGGAGCCAGCGCCAAGTAAGCCGTGCATTGTGCAAGAATCACATTGCACTCAGGCATACCCAAGAAATGCGAAGCTTGATAGCAAGCAACGGCCTGAGTAAGAGCTGAAGGGTCAGCAAGCCCAATATCCTCGCTTGCAAACCTTATAAGCCTCCTCGCAATGTAAAGCGGCTCTTCACCACCTTCAAGCATTCTAGCCAGCCAGTAGATTGCAGCATTAGCATCTCCTCCTCGCATAGACTTGTGAAGCGCGCTTATGAGGTTGTAATGTTGCTCCCCTGCCTTATCATACGCCAAATGCTTGCTCTGAAGAGCCTCCTTCGCATCATCAAGAGACACAACAGCAACAGCAACAACATCCCCTCCACTAGATCCGGCTCTAGCAGTAGCCATAGTAGCTGAGATCTCCAAGGCATTCAACGCAACACGCGCATCACCATCGCAGTTGTTAGCCAAGAACTCAATCACAGAATCATCAACGTCAACACTACTAGAGAGCCCTCCTCTAACGGAATCATCCACAGCTCGTTTAAGAAGAGTCTCAACATGATTAGGTTTCAAGGGATTAAGAGTGAGAACTCTACAACGTGAGAGCAAAGGAGTGATCAAATGAAAAGAGGGGTTCTCAGTAGTGGCACCAATGAAGAGTATACTACCATCTTCAATAACAGGCAAGAATGAATCTTGCTGTGACTTGTTAAACCGATGAACTTCATCCATAAACAACACGGTTCTCTTCTTACCTTCTAGGTTAAGCTTCTTGGCACTCTCCACAGCCTCTCTCACATCCTTGACGCCGCTAGTAACTGCAGATAACGAGACGAAGCGATATTGAGAAGGATCCTTGCAGGAGTTGATGAGAGACTTGGCGATTGAGGTTTTGCCGGTGCCAGGTGGACCCCAGAAGATGATGGAAGGGAGGCGGTTGGAGTCGACGGCGGAGCGGAGGAGGGAAGAGGGAGAGAGGAGATGGTCTTGGCCTACGACGTCGTCGAGAGTGCGAGGACGCATACGCTCCGATAGAGGCTGGTGGCGGTGGTGGTTGGAGGGTGGTGGTGGTGGTGGTGAGAGCTTGGGGCGTTTGTTGGAATCGCTGACGGGGGTTAGGGTTTTGGAGTTGGGGCGGAGGAAGCGGTCGAGTTTGGGTTGTGACGTGGAGGTGGTGGTTTGGTGGGGAGGGCGGTGGGAGAGGATCCAGTCGGTGGCTTTTTGGATGGAGTCTCCGCCGGTGGCGGTTAAAGCTTCGGCGGCTAAGTCGCTGGGGAAGCCCATGCTTACTAGTTGCTCCATCTTCTAATACTACTACAGTGGACAACAGCAACGCTGTGCTGAGCGTAAGTACTTAACTAAACCCTGTTTTGTTTTGCATCTCTAAATAAATACATGTGTTAAAAAAAAATCTAATTTTTATTTTAAAATGTGACACATTGCTTTTGCAGATAGCATGATGAGATTCAAAGTTCAGACCATTTAGCTTAGACCACTACAACCCTGCGTGTGAATAGGCCTGGGATTTTTATCCAGTACCGAATACCCGACCCGGTACCGACCCGATTTTAACTGGTTCGGATCGGTTACAGTATTGTTTAATTTAACCGATGGATAATATTATTAAAACCCATGGGTATCGGGTCGGTTCCGGTTTTTATCCGAGTTGGCTCGGATACCCAATTAAACCCGAATTTAATTACCCCGACATAACCGTTACGCGTGATTGCCTTAATACCTATTATGATTTCGGGTACTATGTGAACCGAACCGATATTGAGTTGCGATTTCGGGTACTTTTATATCCGAACCGTTAAGTAACCAAAATGTTCGGATTGAATTTGATTACTTTTATTGAAAAACCGATCCGACCCGAAACCGGTGGGTACCGAACCGAAACCGAACCGTATGTCTTCTAAGTACCTATTGGGTACAGATTTTAAATAACCGAAATACCGATACCCGATCGGGTCCTACCCGAAACCGACCCGAATACCCGAAATCCCAGGCCTACGTGTGAACTTGCGAAGGACAATAAGTCAAAGTTTGTTTTGCAATTTCTACATCTAACCAAACATTGCTTTTTTTACTTGTTTCAACTTCTCAGACATGGTCGGATCACGACAACCCTGCCTGTGAACTTGTTAAGCAGAATAAGTCATTTAATGGTGTTCACCAAAGTCTTTCATGATGTAAATTTCTCTTTGTGCTTTGCCAAGCTTCGAATTCCTAGTGCCAGTGCCAATGGTTATTAGGCTTGACAGATGGTAGTTGATGCAACAAACAGGATACTGGCATGATAAATGAGACATAGCTGAAAAAAACATTTCTTTTTAAAACAACTTTAAAGAGAAAAAAAACATTTAGTATCTATTTCATGTGTTCTAAATATGTATGAAAAAAGATCTATCTATACACGCCAAAGAAGAAGGTTATTTTATCTTCTTTACATGTAAAGATTTTGTACAAAAGAAGAAAAAGAGTAAGAAAGTCTTTAAAAATCATCAGCGCGGTGAATCTCGCCCATAACGCGATTGCTAGTGACTTTGAAACCGAGAAGAGCTGGATCAAGCTGCCTCCCCTTCTTCCCTTTCTTCTTCCCACCACCTCCTTTGTTTCCTTCGCTTGGATCAGAAGATGACTCTGCTGCCACTGCCACTTTCTTCACGTTGCTATTACTTTTCTTCAACATCTCACTGAAGGACGCCTCTGGCCCTCTGTTCCCCACTGCTGCTCCCGTTTCTCGTCTCCCACCTTCGACTGTCCTGTTGTTAGCTGCATCGGAAATATGCTCGAGCAGTCCGTCATGCGATGATGAAGAATGGGATGAGGGAGGCCTTTTCAACAATACTGATTCCTGCCCGTGTGATGGAACTACCATCCTACAGAAAAAAAAAATATATATTTAATCAGCAGGCACATGAGTTCACGGTGATTTTTACTTGTCTGATCTACAGGTGCTAAATGTCGGAATCCAAAATTACCTATCCTTCCTTCTATCTTCTCCAACCAAGTTGTCACTGTATTGGTCTGCAGCAAGAGAATATCGAGATAAGCCCTCACAAATACAAATCAACCTAAACAAGATGAATTCAGGAAAAAAAAATACTGTGTAAAGACACATACCACAGATATTGAAAGAAGACTGTTTGCCAACGGGAACCTCGCCTTGAACCATGGAGTCCATTACTGCTTGCTTACCCATTCTGTCTTGGGCTTCAAATGACATCAATCCCGTTCCCTCCTTTTTTGGTGGCACATTGTTCCACGTTTTGATGTCATTCGCGTCTTTGTTCATACCAAACATATTACTGAACGCCTGGGTTTCATTCTGCGTTGACTGCCCACCATCGGTAATTCCAGAACGCAAGGAACTATTACGGTGCAGTGGTCCCATATAGTTCCCATCTCTCGGTAATCTGTTTACTTGTTGTTCATCAGGAAATGCCTGCGATCCAAAAGAAGATGAAGCGTTCGGCCTACCACCATGGTCTGCAAGGCCACGGCCTGAAGAAGCCATCCTGTCATAGGGTTCCCCACGGTTCATGCTTGATGGCTCAACAGAATGATGGCCTTGTCTCTGGTGGAGCAACTCCATAAAAAGCTGCTTTGACTTGTCGTTTGTAGACCCATCTACCATCCATGAGTTGGAATCTTCGCCGGTTCTCCTCAAGTCTGGCCTCATTTTATGATGTTCAGCATCAGTGTTTGATCTATGAAATTGCGTTTCGGCCCAGTCACCAGCTAGCTGTGTATCTGCTCCAGGCCAGCGTTCTTGCCTTGTTTCCAGTTGTGAAAACTGTGGTTCACCTAATGGTATACGCGGAATCGGATGACCGAAATTGGAAGTAGAACTTCCCAATCTGCCAGAAGATTGCATGTGGGCAATACCATCCCGAAACTCAAGACCCTGAGAGAGTCCAAGACCATTTAAAGCATCCAGATTCAGCCCCGATGTACTTACAGGTAAGGATGCTGATCGCTCAAATGGAAGACCCTGCTCAAATAATTCATGTCGAAGCTGTTGCTGATAAAGGTTACGCTCAAGATGACCAAACTGATCTTCAAAGGGTGGACTCTGCTGCTGTTGATGAAAGTCTAGCGGTCTAAATCCCGCAGAAGAGTGCGACCGGTGGATCCCATGTTGAGTTCTTAGAAGCTGATCATTATGGTCAGATGGCCACAAAGGGTCAATACGCCTCTGTTCATCTAATAGTGTATTGTGCCTTGCCCCATTTGCCAACTGCATAAGCTGTTCTTGCTGGAGTAGCTGGTACTCTAAAGACCGGATTTGTTCAGGTTGCAGTTGTCCATGTTGAGATTGCATTTGTCCGTATTGAGACAGCAATAGCTGTTCAAGAAGCTCCTTTTGATGGTCTTCATGTGACAGCTGCCCAAAATTTCCTGCAGCAAGTTGCTCAATACGTTGTGCAAAATCATGGGACGGATAGCCAGATCTCTTCTGCAATTCATTCATTAGCTGCTGTTCTAACAACATCTGATCAACACTTTTGGACCGGCGGAAATCATGTGACTGCCCAAACCTTGAATCAGAAGCCTGTCCTTGTAGAATCTGTTGCAAATGTAACTGTCGAGCATGGGACTCTTGTTGCTCCTGTAAGAGATTCTGATGCAACTGATGCTCTTGTTCCAGTTGACGTTGTTGCAACTGAATTTTCTGCTGCTGTTGCAACTGAAACTTCTGCTGTTGTTGCTGCTGCAACTGCAGAGTTAATAAATGCTCAAGATCCTGAGCTTGATCACCTATATGTGAATGCGACAGCATATCCCGATTTTGGAATTGCTGTTGACGATGTTGATTTGATGGAAATTGATCACCAAGGTTAAAGCGGTTGGATTCATGTTCAAACTGCGGCATCCGTCTAGCAGCCAGAGCATCGAGGGACATGTTGGGGTCAACATGTGTATTTCCTCGAGAATCAATGGACCAATTGTCTATTGAACCAGTAGGCTCCCCCATTGCACCATAAGACCTGTTAGGTAACTGATTAACTGGTGTACTACCACTCTCTAACTCAGACCACAACACACCAAACGGGTGCAGCTTGTTCTCATTCTGAGTTCGAGTAGCAGCCTTATTTGATTCAACAGGAATATCAGAGCGGCCAGGGAAATTCATTAACGCATCATGCATACTTGTAGAAGATTTTACTGATCCATAACCAGAAACTACAGCTCTTCCTGGGAATACGATTTCTGATTCAGAAAAGAAAAATAGAAAAATTGTTTAGTATTATGCCAAAAATAACAACTTAATAAGGGTATGAAGGAAGGAAATGTTTTCGGCTGCATAAGCATGCAAAATACTAAGAAGAAACATGTTCATCCATATCAATGCACACAGATAAGAAAAAGGTTAGCAGCGTAACAAACCTTCATCTTGTGCTGAAAAGTCCACGAAACTTCGGTCATCAGCATGTGGTAGTTTCGCATAAGCTTCTGACTCGGACTTTCTATGAAAATTATCGTGAGCTGAGGGGTTGTCATACACAGGAAACGAAAGCGACGAGCCAGTTATAGAGGATGAACCATTAGATTCTGCTACAGGTGCAACTAATAAACCAGTCTCAGAATTTTCTTTTCGACCAGTCTCTTCTCGCTCAGTCTTTTGATCATTGATATGAGCTTGAATACTTTCTGTCTTTAAATATGACATGACACTGCCTAGATCTTGAAATGGAGTTCCTTCTGGAGCACTTGCCAACCGGACCTGTAGGTCTGTCCCAAAAAACCCTTGTTCAAACCATGAAAGAATGTCAGATCCAATGAACGGTCCCTGAATCACTCCTTGAGGATCAACATACGAGAACATCAACTCCTCAGATGGCATAGCCCCTTCGGACTGGTTCACTTCAATATCTGGTTGCTGCAGCTTGCCTGTATAATCTTGCTCAAAAGAAGTAACAAGGGGTCCACTCGTATCCAACATAGATGATTTACTAAAAACAGATTTAACTGCTTCAGGACTTCCATGAGAAACTTGATAACTTTCAGAGGCCACTGAATTTAGTCTTGAGACGTTGGAAGTACCACACGGACCTTCATTATGACTACCAAGTAATCCTACAGCAAAAGTTGTTCGGGTTTGCTTCACGATATATAGGAAATTATAAATGCTCATAAGAATGGACCTTCGCTATGAATTCCGTTTAGCGTCTATAATGACGTACCTGAATTAGTACTAAGCATGGCACCATTGTCACCATCCACAACCCCTAGTAAAGCACCTTCTACTTTTGTCTCAGCTGCGTTAGGTCAGAGAAGCATTCATTGTATTATTATAGCTTCAAAGATAAGAAACCAAACAACGAAAGACAATACTACATACCCAGACTGTTTTCACGTAAGGCCTCTTCGCTACTAGTGATCCTTCCCTTCCATATGCCGTTAAGGCTTGCCTAATAGATAATATCCGTCAACAGAGACATAAAAATTAGTCACAGATAAGAGACACTGAGACAGAAACAGTAATGACACACTTATGGGAAAAGAACATGGAGGTAAATTCTCACTGGGGACCATACCTCTTCTTCAGCATCAGGTGTGATAAAAGCAAGAGGTTCGGTCAAAGCCATTTGAGTTATGGAGGCAACTTCCTCCATCTCAATCGGCATCCTACCGAGGGAAGGGTCAGGCTTCTGAATTCTGTATATGTCAAGAAACTTACACCTTAGATACCGACCCAATGAGGCTGGGTTACCAGGGATACTTTCATTGAATCCGCCAGCACCAAAGAAGGTAGCTGAAGAACCCCTCCCCGTTGCAGATGCCCTTCCTCGGCCAACGGTGAACCCTAAATTTGGGCCTTCGGTTCGTCCTTTATCAAGTCCAAACCCAGGTGCAGCACGATAAGGAGCAGGCCCACCAGACAGGGATTCCATCTTATGACGTGGCCTCCATTTTTCACGAGGGTCAGAATCCCGTTCAGATGCTGCACGGACGCTGCCAACCACAGATTGACTTTCAGTCTGAGGCTCTTCCTTGTCCTTGATAGCATCTACCTTTTCACAACGGGTTTCTTTCTCTTTGTCCCCAGGACCCCACCTAGACGACCATTTGTTGTCACGCCGAGGTTCATGTACAGCAGCACGAGAGTTAGCATCGTGCCACCTATCAGAAGAAGCAATGATTTTACCGTCGCCGGTTTCTCTGGTTGAGACATTGTCAATGCGACGTTCTGGTTTTCTTCGATCCCCTTTCCTAGGACCGAGCACACCAGTTTCTCTTTCCTCTTCACGCCATTTGCTACTAGTTTCATTCTCCAGCGCAGTTTTCCTCCAGTCCTTTTTGTCTCCAGGTGCATCCAAGCGCCACCCATCCTTGAGATTTGGGTCACTTGGATTCCCCAGGGGCACAGGAGTAGGAGATCGAGCATCCTACAACCATAGCAAGAACATTCAATGGACCATGAGAACAAGGAAAAAAAATTATCAACACAACTCATTTAAGAAGTTGTTACAATGTGGATATAAATAAAGTAATCATCTTGTGGTATAATTTGGTGAAAAACAGATAAGTGTATAGTCATTGCTAAGGTGTAGGAAACCGAACATCCTACACCATAGAAAGAGTATGGAATCGACCAGGGAGTAACAAAAAACAAAAAAGAAGATAAGTGTGTAGCCATGGATTAGGTATTACCATCTTGCTCTCCTTTGATTTGGAGTAAAGCCACTGTGGAGACAACGGAATGGTGTTATCGGACGCCAATTCTGCAGAGGAAACAAAAAAAAGTCAGTAGGTGAAGGAAACAAGAGAATCCAAGTTGTATACAGAGTCAAGCATCCTTTAAAGGCGATTCTCTTTTCCAGATCCCAAACCCTAATCCAAACACGAAGTTCCTAATCCAAACAGAGTCAAGCATCCTTTAAAGGCGATTCTCTTTTCCAGATCCCAAACCCTAATCCAAACATGAAGTTTCTAGACGCCTACGGAGATACCAAGGTATAGATAAAGATATAGAACCCTAATCAGCACCAATTAGGTTTAATTTCAAATCTATACAAGCCTGCCGCATCAGATCTAGAAACTACAAGATAAAATCGAGTTCAAAATCGGTGGAGAAATCGAGATTTGAAACCTAAAATAGAAACAACTCGAGGGAGTACCTTTCAACTGATCAGAGGATTTCGACAAGATGAGATCGTCAGGCAGATTGAACTTCCCTTCGGCCATGGCAAGGATTGAAAACAACCGACTTCGAGGATGCGTAGGAGAAAGGGGGTTTCGGAGAGAGACCTTTCGTTGCTTGGGATTTTGATTTGCCTTTGGAAGAGAAAGCTTTGTTGCGTTGAGATCGAGAGCGAGAGAGAGAGATAGAGAGAACGAAAGTGAGTGAGAGGGCGATAGAGGTAGAGGTTAAAGAGGCCTTGCGTGGTCAGATCTTGCAACACCGAGTTCGCCCAAGGATTTTATTTTATTTTTTATTTTTATTATCTTTGTTGATTTTGTTTTTATCTTTTTTGGCAGAGATTTTGTTTTCTTTTTACCTTTTCATTGTTATAGTTGTTAACATACATATATTTGAATTTTTATGTGTTAATATCTGATCACAAATTAATACCTTTATCATCTTATCTATACTATTATTTAAGAAGTGAATGTATTTAGTTATCATATTTTCTATAATTTTCAGTAATTTTTTATTTATCATGTTTTTAATGATTTTAACTAGTGATTAATTAATGCATTTAATGAATGATTAGATTTATTAATATATAATTAAACATAAAATAAAAATAAATTAATATAATTTTAACTATAAATTAGAAAAAAATTACACTAATTGATGATTATCATATCTAAAATTAATTTTTATTAATTAACAATAAACTAAAATTAAATTAATAATAAATTAAAAATATTTTATTGATTTGATAATTATCATTATCTAAATACTTTATATATATTATAAAGTTTTTATTAACATTAATGAATAATTATATTTAATATATAATTAATCATAAATTAAAACAAATTTTATTTGATTTAATAACTATCACTCTATGAAAATAATTTATGAAAATAATTTATGTTGTGTTATAAAAAAAATTATTTTACATTAGAATGGTTTATACAAATATGATTCAAAACTTAAAGTTAAACACAAAACTAACCCATATTTTTTTTTTTGAAATTTGTCTTAGTCACCCTAAAAATTTGGATTATTCACGAAAATATCATTTTTTATTTCAAAAATAAGTATTTTACTCTATCACCTCATCTTCATCAAGTATTTACAATACGGTCATTGCTATCGATACACCAACCACCATGAACTAGTAATTTGAAGCTCTTAATGCATTAAAAATCTATTTTCAATTCTCCTATCTCATTTTATGCTCAAAAATTATATCTCTTTCACGTTCTCTCTATATTCATCAAAGGTTCAAACTCATGATTCTTGATGACTAACAAGTGGATCTGTTCCGTGGTGAAATTTTGTGTGTTAGTAGAAATTAATCAAGTTATCTCACTGGTTGAAAGTATAAAATTGATTTTTTCCAGATATGTTCATCAAAAGACTCCCGAGTCATATGAAATTTATACGAAAGTCTTCTAGTCAATGTAGAGGTTACTTTTGAAATTGACTTTATGTGTATTTTTTAGAGACGACTTCTCTGACAGTCTTCCAACTTTTCTTTGTTAACAAAAAATCTTGAAAATACCAGAGAAGACATAAACATTTTAGTTTTGCAATTGACCAGATTGTGTCAAAAATTTGATTTTCTCAAGACGCCTTACACGGATGTCTTCCGTTAGAAAACTTCCATGTAAGTCTTCTGAACTCTTGGTGGAAATCTTATCAATGTCAGTGAAAGTCATCTTAGGTTACTTTTGCAGTTGAAAAATAAAATTTAAATATTTAACTTTAACTAGACGACTTCCATGTAAATCTTCCAGAAAAAGAATTACAGGGAAGTCTTCCATAATTTTATTATGAGATTATACTCAAACCTTGGTTATCACAAAAGACTTTCGTGTAAGTCGTTTGCCAGAAAATTTACATGAAAGTCGTCTAATTAAATTAAATATTTAAGTTTTTTTCAATTGCAAAAGTAACATGAGACAACTTATTTGAAAGTCGTCTAGTTAAATATAATATTTAAGTTATATTTTTTTAGTGAAAGACTTCCAAGTAAGTCTTCTAGAAAAAGTCAAATTTCTTACACACTTTGGTCAATTCCAAAGCTAATATGTTTTTCCTAGAATACTTATCGGGAAGTCTTCTTTGGTATTTTCGATTTTTCTTTCAAAAACAAAATTAAACCAATATTTACAAAGGAAGACTTCTAAAGAAGTCTATTGTAGTGTAGACCTCCCTAGAAGTTCTCCTTTGTAAATTTTCAATTGTAAGAATGACCTAAATGGAAGACTTCCTAGAAGTCTTTTGGACACCTTTCATTGAAGTTTTCTACGTCAAAGTTTAATAAACTTTCATTTCTCTAAAATTATAAAGACTTTTTAACATTTTCTTTTTAATTCATGTATATTAGTTGATAATAGGGTTCCTAAATGAAATTCATAACTTAATTGATTTTAATTGTGAGGTTACCAACATTCATGTTTATTAGTGTTTCAAACTAATTTGAGAAGATTTCCGTTGAAGTCTTCTACGTTAGTTTTTGTAAACTTGTTAAGTAATTTTAAGATATGTTTTTAAACTTTCAAAACTATTAAGTAACTTCAAAAATACCAAGTAATATGGTTTAATGTGTGTTTTTAGATCATAAGATATACTTCTTAATTTTCATGAAATTTGAAATTTTAATTTGTCACTTAAAATTTGAGTTTTCCGCTTATATTTCAATTTTTCGTTTTAAAATAAAGTCTTCCAGAAGACTTCCTATAAGAATTAAAGTGAAACTGTTATATGTTTGAATTTATGTAGTGTTTGATATTTTGTGAATTTGGTTAAGTTTCTTGAGAAGTCTTCGCTCTTAGTTTTAATAAATTTGACTATTTTTTTTTGTTATTGTGTTTTTCTATTGAAGTTGTATCAATAACTTCAGCAATGTCAAGTACTTTTAGCAAGATAATATTGTAGGCATGAACATATTTACTAAAAAAAATTCATTAATATATCTTTAAATTTACAAAAAGTTCACATTTAAAAGAGTACACCTACAAATCAAAAAACATACCATAAAAATTATTATAGATCATTCTTCCAAAAAAAAAAGTTTGGACTCCACTTGTTATGAGAGAAGACTCCGTTTGAAGACTTCCTGGAAGTCTTTAGCGCATTATATGTTAATAGACTTCCAAGAAATCTTCCAAAGTCTAACTCAAATATGAAAAACTTTCAAATCCAAAAACTTTTAAATGACATCAAAATAGAGAAAATGAGTGGAAGATTAGATAGGTTTACCTTTAAAGAACACACAAAATACATATCAAAATAGATCTACCTTTAAAGTAGTAGAAGGTGAGAAACATGTATTAAAAACCTACCAATTAAGAGACTTAAGAGAGATTAGAGAGTTTTAGTTTGGAAAGGTAAAAGCTTTAAGCAACAAGAGAGTTACCAAAACTCCGTCATGAAAACTTACCAAAACACTTAGATTTATTATGAAAGAGGAGATATAGGAGAAAACTCCACCATAAGATTTTCTAGAAGACTTACAAGAAGTTTTATACTGCATTAAATTTTAGAAGACTTTTGAGAAGCAAGTACGTCTCCGATCTTAAAAACTTGCATATTCAAAAGCATTCAAATGGATTCAAAACGTTGAAAATCTTCAAAAAAGGTAGAGCTTAAAACAACAAAAAGAGTTTTCAAAAGGTAAGAACTTTAAGCAACAAGAGGTTACCAAATGAAAAAAATGATTAATATATATAACTTTTAAAGGACTAGAAGATGAGAACCATGTAATGGAAAACCTCCAAAACAAAAAAAAAATCAATAAGAAAGACATGAGATAAAAATGAGAAATTGATATAAAGTTTGGTGTTTTTAAGTTCAAAGATATTAGAGAGAGGTTGAAAAAATTTAGAATGAGAAAATTACATTTTTCTTGTAGCCATTCGAGAGGAAGAAATAGAATGTTTACATTTTTCTTTATATAAAAAGATAAAAATTTCCAATAAAATTATTTTTTCGATTTAGAAAACTTTCAAATAAGTTTTCTAATAGAAGACATCCAAGAAGACTTACTTGAAAGTCTTCTAAAACATAAATTTACTATTAGCCCAGATTCGTGGAAGTGTTCTAGTGCATTATTTGTTGGAATACTGAAGTCACTTAAACCTTAAACTTAAAATAACTAGCTAACTAGAAAAAAGACTTCATAAAACTTAAATCAACTTTAAAAGTGTTCAATATATACAAAATTAAACACATATAGTTTAAAATTTAGCTTTTCAAAAAAAAAACTTTCAAAATCTAACCCTAATAATACATATAATACTACAATATATGTTACCAAAATCACTGTTAAAAATGTTTAATATACACAAAAGTAACACAAGAACGAAGAAGCCAATAAACTTATTTAAGAAAAAAATAAAGAGAACAAAAACCCCTAAATCATGGTGACATGAAAGATTTAGAAATCACGGTGGCTCATGTACTATCATCCGGTTGGATGCCCACATTGTTATGCTCAGCCATAACAATACTAGCTTTGGACATTAACATGTACTTAGTAGCTGAGCTATTAAATCATCCCCTATATATTAATTTTGGAGCATTGTAATTTTTAAATGTAGTCACATGTCATCACCAGAATAATTTCAAAATCTTTAAAAAAAATTGGTCCATCTAAATATAGATTATATTTTTATTAAATTAACATTCATATTGATTAGTAGTGCATAAAAGGATGTTTTACATTCTTTCCTTAAATAAAAGTTACAGAATAACCTAATATGATTAATATATATGTGAAAATTAATGTTTTGAATAATAAAGATTTTATAATATTTTTTGTATCCTTCATCATTTTTTTTAATTTATGTTATTTAGAAAATTAAACAATCATAATAACCATATAATAAAAATCTAGTTTTTTTTTCTTATATGTTATATTTTGAATTTTTCAAAATGACTACAAATTACTAAAACAGTTAAAATCTTTACAATGAAAATTTTGTGGGAGCAATGTTTTTATTTTTTTGTTATAAAAAGATACAAATAATCATAAAGTCATATGAATATGAAGTTTCATTTAATAGATATTCAGATTAAATATATATACACTAGATGGTAATCCGCGCCCTGCGCGGAGTGAAGAAATTTTTAAAAAATCATGTTTGAAATTATAGGTATTAGAAAGGTAAAAGTCATTAACACTATTATAATATGTTATATAATAAAAAGATTCAATGAAATTGTGTATGTCTATATAAAGTAAGCTTTGTTTTAAGAAAAAAAAACTTGTATTATTTGTTTTGTTTAATTAAAGTATAGTTCTTGGAAGTGAATCTATAAAATTAAGAAAAAACTTATATAAAATTAATTTTGAAGTAAAGATAAAATGAAACTTTGATAATAAAATTATTGCTTTTATAAAACAAATTATGAATATAAGATAAAACAAAACATATGCAATAAAATAATAAAATATTAAAGAAACAATATAAGACAACAAAATAAATAAAAAACTAAGAAAACCACGTGAAAAGTGTTTTAGAACTCTTTGTTTGCAATCTTATTAAGAGCAATAGCAAATGATATCAGCTTGTTAAAGTAAACATAATTTATTTAATAAAATAAGTAAACAAAATACATTATTTCATTATGACAACATTGATTTCTAGAACATCATTTGGCTCAACCACAATTTTGGAAATACGTTTTGGAATATAAGAAAATCAAGATTGTGAATTGATTACAAAATCAATCAATCAATAATTAGTAATAAATATTGTAACGAAAAAATATTAAAAACATTTGACTCCAAAAAACAATCAACAAAAAGATTATAACGAAACATACTAAGACGGTTAATTCATATACACCATAGTTATACAATTAACATTATTTTAATTATTAGCATCACATAATTAAAAGATAATTTTGTGAAAATCGCCATGCTCATTTGAGATTTTTCAACACAATAATATACTTAAATAACCGGTTTCGTTCTCTAATAATTAAACTTTTGATATTGATATAGATTAATTTATATTTGTGAGGTTGGTATAGAAATTTATGCCGCAAATGAGTATGTCGATATTAAAATAAAAAATTGATATAGAAATTTTTAATATTAGATAACTGATTTTGTTCTCTATTAATTGAATCGGATTCGTTATCTAATAATTAGAAAGCATATAATATATTATGTTAAGGTACAATTTAATGAACAATGGCAGCATATGTAATTAGTCTAGTAAGAAGAGGGCTTTTAATTATATGGCGTGAGAGTGATTATGGTGGTGTCACGTAAGAAATAGCAATTTGGTTAATAACACATGAACTCAAGGTTAGTTTATAATAATGTTCCTCAAATAATATAAAAGGGATATGTACTTTAATATTGTTTAAATTAAACTATATATCATATAAAATACATATATGTTAATTGTATACTTAGATGGACCAGTACAACATATTTCGGTAGCCACGAGTCATTACAACATATTTCGATAGCCACGTGTCATTATAACATATTAATATACGAGCCATATATATTAATCATGGAGCATTACAACATATTTTGGTAGTCACATGTCATCACTACAATGATTCTTAAAATCCTTAGAAAAATAAGTTAGTTCATCTAAATATATATTATACTTTTTATTAAACTAACTATCTAATTAATTAATAGTGTATAAAAGAATATATTTCATTTTTTCCTTAAATAAAAGCTATGAATTTACTTAATATGGTTAACAAATATATGACAATTAATGATTTTGAATAATAAAGATTTGATAACAATTTGTGTATCTTCCATCATTTTTTCAATTTTATATTCTTAAAAGAAATTTAACAATCACATAAATATATAATAAAAAATTAGATATTTTCTTATATGCTATATTTTGAATTTGTTTAATATGAATTGTTAAGACTATTAAAAATCTACGTTGATATTTTTTGATCAATGGTTTAATTTTTTTATTATAACAAGATATAAATGATCATAAAATCATATAAATATGAAGTCTCATTTAATATATATTCAAATTATATATATATATATATATCATTTAAATTAATATATATATATATATATAAATATAATAAATAAAATACATAAACATGTTAATTTTAAAAATTGCATTGAGTTGGAAGCATCGGTTAATAAATATTCATATCAATAAAAATAATATTTTTGTTACAACAAATATAAAAATGTTAATAGATTCATATGAGTATCAAGCCTCAATAAATAAATATTCATATTGAAATATATTATATATCTATGTCAATATCATTTAATTTAATTATATACTATAGAAAATAAATAAATGATTAATTTTGATTTTTGTGAACAAAAAGTATTGTCAATAAAAAGAGAGATTATTTTTATTTATGTTCTTACTCGAATTTAATTATATACGTAATATTTACTCGCTCCTCAATTATGCAAAATATTTATTATTGCATAATATGTAAATTAACACAAAAAATATAATAATATCTATAAATAATTTGTATACATAATTAGTGTTCATTCTGCGCAAGCACGGATCTCAAATGTTACTTAATCATATCATTTCAAAAATATGATTCTTCGTAACGGAGTGAAATGATGAATTATAACATTCATATGATATCATTGAAGATCAATGTAAATTAAATAGGTTAAAAAAATATCAACAAACATGATCATACTCATCAACCTTATATTGACAGTCCATGCTTATACCTTTGGAGATTTATGACATCATGGTTGAACGATCAAAGTTAATATTTAACGATTATTAATATATAAACTAGGTGATAACCAACGCCGTGCGCGGAGTGAATTTGTTTAATAGAGTATATAACATTTAATATATATATATATATATATTAGAAATTTAAAATTCATAACAAATATACATCCGTTATATAACTATATATGTAACATCTGATATAGAGATAGATGTATAAATTCTGTTTTGGTTTTTCGATTTACTGAGATGTTGTAGTTTGATGAAAAAGAATTTGTCGACGACAAAAATAATAGTTTTACTAATACTTTTCTATGTAATAGTTTTATTAAAAAACTTCAAACTCTTTCAAAATAAAATTCAAAACCAAAATTACCAGTGACTAAAAGTAATTTGATAAACAATAGTACTTTCCAACATATACTCATTATTTATTAAGAAAAATAAAAATTTGGATTGATAACCATCATCTTCTATATATTATCATCTACAGCAACCAAAGCTCCACAAAAGTTTTATAGAAACATGATTCGGTGGTTATAAATGATTAGTTTGACTATAGATGATAATATGACAACTAAAGTATAAAAACGACTACATCAAATCATTTAAATAAATTGTTTGTAAGAATAAACAAAATGATTGCATCTAACGACATCTATTTATATACCGTGAAATTAGGTTATAAGGTTCGTAATGAAATGTTCTCTAGACTTACTAATTATTTTCCCTTTTAGAAACCAATATATTGAGTCAAAGATTCAAAAATTAGTATTGCTAAATTAGTGGTACATATTAAATTAATATTTTTCGTAACACACACTATAATCAATGTTCACATAAGTATATAGAATAATATCGCTATATTGAGTCAAAGATACACAAATTATTTTGCTAAATTAGTGATACATTATTACATAAATATTTTTCTTAACATACTATAATCACTACATGGATCACATATGTATATATAATAACTACATGGTCATTGAACTTTAATTGTTAAAATTATTAAAAATCGTCTATAAGGTGTGGTCATTGAAATTAAAATGTCGAATTTATAACATAGTAAATTTACATTATCTAATATAAATTTGGTATAATGTACATGATGAATAGGTTCTGAAAACTAATATATGGCTCAACTATTTTTTTAGAACACGGTTGTTAAACAATAGATGAATCTACATAAAAATCCGATTTTGTTAAGATAAATGAATTGGTTATTTGAGATTTAGTTAACAGATGTAAGAGAGAATAATTTTGGGTCTACATGAAACCATATTGCTTAGTTTTAATAGGTAATGGCATTACATGTAATTAATCTAGTCAAGAGAGTGCTTTTAATGTAAAGCTGTGAGAATGGCTCTAGTAATGTCAGCTCTAGTTAATCACACATGAAAGCAAGGTTATTTAATAAAAATACTGTCAAATAATATAAAAGGGATTTCACTCCGCGCACGCGCGCAGATAATCACCTAGTTTAAACTGAGTACATATAAAATTTGACCCTGAGTTTTCTTCAATAATTACAATTTAATGCCACTCACATTAAATACCATTTAAAAAAATATTACTGAACTAGCCTAAACTACTTTAAATACGGTTGTTTTAAAATTGTTTATTTATTGGGGTTTTCTTGATTTTTTCTGGATATTGTTTTTTCCCTAGATATTGTTGACCGAAATGAAAAGTCTCTCTTTTAATTTGAACTAGATGGTTTCATACGCCATGCGCAGAAATAATAACTCTTAAAAGTTTTTTATTTTAATATATATTTGTATTACATTTATTTTTAAGTTCACTAATTTTAAAAAAATATAAAGTAATCAACTATAATTTTTATTTATTAATTTTATAATTTGACTGTATTTAAATTATTTTGATTTAATGATTCTTTAAATCCATTAGAGTTAGTGTTATTGGGAGTTGTATTCATAATTTTTTAACTCATGAAACAAGATTTAAAGAATACTACATATATGCCTAAGATTCTTAAAATCATTATAACAACTTATTTTTATAAATTTTCAAAATATACAAAATTCTCTACAACTCTTTCCAAATTTAACAAATCTATCAACTTTTAAAATCAACAAACTCTATATAAATCTAACTCCCACTAACACCCCCGTATAGGGGATATTTAAAAATGATATATCTTCTTACGATTAGATCACTAATAATATTCTTTAATTCCTAAAATTGTTCCTAATATTTATGACATGGTTAATGTATTACTATCGGATTTCTAAAATTTAGCTATACCTTAAACGTAAAAGATTGTAATCGATAGTATTCCAGTACTTACAGAAACAACACTTACAAACACGCTATGACATACATTAATTAATAATAGAATCGATAATATGAAATAATATAACTTGGACACCTTTTCTAAATCTTATACAAACAGTTTGTATATTATGTACTTCCTAAACCTTATACATACACTTTGTATATTCTGCAAATAAAAAATGAAAATAACTTTATATATACTCATGGGTCATTTTATTTTCTGATATTATATAAAAAAATATTTTCCCTGTTTTAGTAAATAGAAATAATTGATCATCAAAATATTCTTTATTGTATTATAGTCTACTCCTCACTATTTATTAATAAAAACTACCATTTTACAATCCCATGTAAATAGTCAATTTAAAAATTATATTAAATGAAAATAGTTGTTTACATTTTTTATTATATGCATATTTTATATAACTATATGCCAATATAAATTACATAAATATATATATATATATGTATATCAATATTGTGTATATAAATATATAACCAATCCAACTGACGGTGAGATAACAACAACAATTTTGTGTATACATGTTATATTAAATTAATATTTAATATCGATAAATGTCAAAAATACACACTACCAAAAATACAAAAAAATATTGATATAACGCCGGTGCAGGTGCGCAAGTCAAATACTAAAATTTCACCCTTGATTTTTGGTGTTATTTACAATGACATGCCATTTACTTATTAAAATTTCTAATCATTTTTCGTCACTTTTAAATTGAATGAATCAAAAATAAGCTTTTAGTACAATTATGTATTTAATTCAATGGTCGACAAAAAATATATTTAATTCAATGTAACCTATATTAACCTATACCCTTCACGAAATATATAAATATTTCCTTTTATGGTCAAGTCAATTAATATAGAAAATATTTAATAATAAATCATGCATATTTCCTAGGACTCGGTTTTGTCTCGGTTTACTGCTTTATATATGAATCTTTTAACTATTATGGCATAATAATCTATTTTATATATATTGAAATTTTACCATACGAAATTGTTTGAATTGTATGTCCCAAATTTATTTCCGGTTTACTGCTTTAATAAACGGATCTATTATATTGCCCGCAAAAATAAATCAGTTTATAATTTTAGTTGGTTTGCTATATTGCCAAATCTTCAAAGATAAAATTCATTAATTTGAAAAAAATAGCATGTCACTATAGATATGCAGCTGCTCCAAACACATAATGACGAACATTCTCCAAAAATATGATTGCTCTCCATTAAATTTATTTCAAATAATTTCCTTGCTCAATAGTTAAAAAGATTTCTATTTAAAGTGTAACATCTATCAAAGATGTTAACAATCATCTCCTAGTCTCCTAGACATTATTTGTGAAATGATTTGTATAGGTGTCATCACCACATACAATTTCAACAAAAAATGATGACATGTCTATTAAAATGATGACATGTCTATTGAAATTGATGACATGAAAGTAGCCTAATTATGACATGTACATTCTCCTTACAAAAATTTATATTTTTGGCAATACTTTTTAAATATGGTAACAACTATTAACTCATATCACCATTAATATAAATTTTTGTATGAATATTTATTTTGGTGACTATTTAAATATATTAATAACTCATATTCTGAAAAAATGTAAAATAAGTAAGTTAATCAAAAAAATAAAATGAATACAAAATTCATTAATCAAACCGATTAAGTTAAGATATAAAATTAATAATGTCCAATGTAAACTTTTTTTTAATAAAAGAAATCTATTATTAAAATTTGTTATCCATTTTCATGGCATATGAATATTATATTATTACAATATATATATATATATATATAGAGAGAGAGAGAGAGAAATATATTTAGAACAAGGTGATAAAAATATATTTCAAATAATAATAATAACTAAATATAATATAATATAACATATTCCTAACATTATTTGTAAAGTGATTTATATATGTGTCTTCACCACATTTAATTTCAACAAAAGATGACATGGCTATTGAAAATGATGACATGGCAGTATTCTAATTATGACATGTATAATTTTTCTTATATTTTTGGCAATGTTTTTTAAATATAACGACAATTAACTCATATCACCATTAATGTAAATTTTTGTATAAATATTTATTTTGGTTAAAATATTTAAATATATTAATAATTAATAAATCATATTTTGAAGAAAAATGTAAAATAAGTAAGCTAAGAAAAAAATATAAAGTTCATAATTTAAACTGATTAACGTAATATGTAAAATTAATATTGTCCAATGTAAACTATTTTTTTTAAAATAAAAGAATTTTATATTTAAATTTATTATTTATTGCATGGCACGTGAATATTAGATTTTATAATTTATATATATAAATACAGATATATTTAAAATTAGGTGAAAAAATATATTTCAAATAAAAATAAGTAAATATAATATAATATAAATTAAAATCAAGTTTATAAAACGTAATTTTAACTTTATTGAAATTTAAATAAAATCAAAGTGAAATTGTGAAACCAAATAAACAGGAATAAAACAGAAAAATATATTTCTGATTTATGCTTTCTAAACCGATAAAATTAAAATATAAAAAGTAATGTCTTAATGTAAACTAAATTTAGGAAAAAAATTATATTTAAAATTATTATTTCTGCGCATGGCGCAGAAAAACTCATAGTTTCTTATAAACATTGAGCTTATCTTATGTTTGATAAGGTTTGCCACTAGATGTGTCAAAATGGGTTACAATTAATGGATTGATCCAAACCAAACCAATCCATGATCTTAATGAGTTAACAATTTGGATGTTAGTGGATTAATGGTTTTCATGGATTAGTGGGTTTAATGGGTTGGATTGATATCGGTTTGGATCAAAATGGGTTTATGGATTACCCAATCCAACCCAAATTTTCTCATATAAACTTCTAATCTCTAACGAAGGAAAACTTGTAATTTCTCTCTTCTTCGTCCTTTTCTTTTTTTCTTCTTCTCTAACGTGACGAGAGACTCTTTGATCTCTCTCTTTTCAATATCTATTCAACACATACACCATCCTCACCTATCACACCACAACATCATCTTCTATGTGAGTCAAAATCTATTTTATTCAATTTGGCCTTTTCGGGTCATTGATGTTGTTGATTTGTGATTGACTGAAGTGTCTTTTTTTGGATTTGATTTAGTTTACTAATGAATCTATGAAAGATTTGGAACTGGTTACTTTAGAAGTAACTCCCTTAGCTTCCAATGCACAGTTAAGAGGGTTTTTATCTTATGGATTGTTTATTTGAGCTTTTGAGTTGCAGTGTCTCCGTATATGAATTGTATTGGGTTTTATCTATTTTAATGCTTTGGTTAATCAATTGTATTGGGTTTTGTTCTTTGTGTTTGATAGACAAAATCAAATATGGGTTGTTTTTGTTTGTGATCAGTTAGACGGTAGATCTGAGAAGTGCTAATTTACAAGCAAATGATAACATGAGGAAAGCTGCTCAAGAAGATGTATCGCTTTAGTACTCTCTCTGATGCTTTTTGCTTCCCATCTCCTTAAAATAATTTGTTTACAATGATTGTAAAGAGATCTTCTCTTTGGTGGTGGAACAGAGTTCACAGAATTCAGACGCAAAAGAGTAAATTCTTTTTGAAACATTGTTCTATCTCTTTCTGCTTAACCTAATGTTGATTTGAATATCTTTGTTGAAATGGTGGTAATAGAATAGATCTAGTTATCTTTGCATATTCTCTGGTTTATTCTTTTCATGTTGGTTAGCTCTTGTGGGCATCAAGATATGAGCAACAACAGCTTCAAATAAATCTACGTGCACGTCTTTCTCGTTGAGGTGACATGGCGATTACAAAAATTTTCCATCGCATAAGATTCTATGATTTCTAATTGTATAAACTTACTGAGAATATAAAAATGTGTACGAGTTATAGATATTATTCTACTGTGTAATATATGTTTTTTTGTGAAAATTCTACTGATTAAAACCATTAATTCACTAATTTAAATGAGTTATGGATTGATCCAATCCATTAGGCAAATGGTTTGGGTTTATCCATAATCTATAACTAATTTGGTTTGTATGGATATGGGTTGGTTTGAGTTGGGTTATCCACTTTGACACCCTTATTTGCCACAGATTGCACATATAGAGTAAATTTTTAATTTCATAGATTATTCATGTAATATAAATATGGAGAAATTGTTAAAAATATCACTTTCATTGTATCATTTTCAAAAATATTCCAATCACTTTTACCCTTGTTTTTTAAAAGAAAAACACATTTATAACCTTTGAATTAATTAATCTAAGACTTATGGTTTAAAGTTAAGGGTTGGTGTAGGGTGGGGGTAGGCTTTAGGAATGTAAAATTTAGAATTCTAATTAATTTTCAAAAAAATTACCTCTTAAAAAATGGTATTTTTGAAAATGTCCTTTTAATGAAGGTAAAAATGAAAAGTGGTACAACAAAAATGGTAAACTTGAAATTCCCCCATAAATATAACCAATACCTATGAGTAGAATATAGATTACTTAAAGTTTTGTATACTAGAGAGGAAAGTGTAAAAATATTTCAGTTGATGCTTCAGTGGAGCTGATAAACCCTAGAATAGAGAAAGAAGAAGAGTTCAAACTAATGTATGTGTTTTAATTTTAATTTAAAAAAAAACTAAATTTTCACATATATTTTAATTACATTATCTATAAGATCAAAAGTTTATTTACAAATAATTACATACTTTTTATTAACTCAAGTTTGTTAAATCCTCCAAATGTCTTCTTTTTAAAAAATATAAATTTTTTAATGGATTGATTTCCGACGCGAGAAAGTTAGCAAAATACGCTTGAAGGGGCTAGAACATATAAGAGCACCTCCATCCATAGCCCCACTGACACCTCCTTAACTTTTTTTTTTGATTTCTTTTAAAAAAAATTATAAAAAAAAATGAACCAATCGTGGGCCGCCACGTGTCAGTGGGGCCCACGAAACAGTGTAAGGAGCGGTCCTTAAATTAGGATTTTTGGAACCGGTCCTTAAGAAAAGTAATGGGGCCTACCACCACTTTTTCTTAAGGACCTCACTTAAAGACCTCGGATGGAGGTGCTCTAAGGCCTAAAGAACCTGTTAGTCTAACCCTTGACATCAACCTCCAATACACAAAAAAAAGGAGGGAATACAAAACCAAAAAAACTAAAAAAGAGATAACCAAGTTGAAAGTAGAGTAACTAAGAGGAAGAATTGTGTAGCTAGCAAGAGATAGGATCAAGACAAAAGATAATAGTGTAATTGATTTCATCAAGAATCGATTATACCTAAGCTACAAAAGTGATCATATTTTGCCTTCCAACAATGTCCCGGTCTTTCATGATAACCGGGAGAAGTACCTTGTAATCGTTCATTATGATATTGCGAGACAATTAATTATTTCTATAATGGGTTGTCCTGTTAAACTCATAAAAACAATTTCTATGAGTATAAATACATATTTTTTTGGGCAAATTTCTCAAATAATATTTTTTTAAGTTTTTGTCACAAAAATAATCCTTAAAAACAAAAATGACGAAACTAACTTTTAAAAAAAAAGAATTTATTTATTTTCTCCAATTTTAAATCTCACCCCCAAAACCCCACCCCATAAATCTAAACTCTAAGTCTAAATTAATTAACCGAAAGGGTATAAATGTAAATTTACACCTTTTAATAAATGTTATTTTTGTCATTTTTTTCTTAAAAGTTATTTTTGTGACAAAATTTTTTTTAGTTATATCTTAGGGTATTTCTCTATTTTTTTATCATTTCTAACATATAAGAATATCTTAAAACATAAAGTTAAACATAATTATAGATAGATTATATATAAAAATACATAATTTTATAATTAAAAAATACTGACCGAAACTTTAAAAGAAAACAAATCCCGAGCTTTGAAACAGCCTCTTTGGAAGAGGATTCCTTATTTTGTTTCACAAACATGTGTGGTAAGATTTGAAGCTCAAAGTTACAAAGGTCGGTAATCAAATTCGGTTACTAAAATAGAGGGTACTCTTCGGACATGATTAAGAGGATAAGAGCAGACCAGCCAGTGAAGACACGTCCACCTTCTCCAGTTCCTTTGGTTTGGTCGTAGTGTTCCCAGATATATCCAGTCTCATCATAGTTTCTAACCACGTTCCTGCATCAACCACACAATATAGGTAAGACCACATATACTCAAGACATATTCAGCTCCAATTGTACCAAGAATACCTTATCAGGTTGCTCCTTAGTTCCTCGTAAATAGCTCTTGCCTTGGCCATGTACGGTCCATCCACTGCAGAAGTTTTGATTGGTCATATAGAATTTTTACATCTTTTTTTGTTTATGAAGTGAAGGGATGAGAAACGTACCTAGAGAGTAATGGTTCAGGGAAGAAAGAATCATGTAGTTCATGTTCATCCATATTGCACCTCTCCAATATGGTGCTTCATGCTCAGTGTTATACTTCATGTACAAAGAACTGCATGGTGACAAAAGAGTGAGTGCTAATGGACTCACGGAAAAATGAAATTTCTCAGGTAATATGTTTGTTCTTGCAAGGCTCACCTGGTTTTGCCAAGTGAAAGTAATCCATAGTCACTCCATACGATACTCCTGTTTGAAATGAGATCGAGTTGTTTCTCGAGGATTGAAGAAGCCTTTCATCATGCAACAAAAACATGTGAAGGTTTTGTTTTAGTTGTCCACAGTGTGTTTAGGTACTAATGCTAAATAGATTTACTCACAGGTGGGATGATTCTAAACATGAAGGGAAAGAAGCTGACGTAACCAATGTGAGGAACCAATCTCAGCTCTGGCTTCCCAAATGTCTCCCTTACAAGCTCTCGAGAGACACGACCATCATCTCCAGTTACCTCTTTCCAGACTAACCGAACCTAAAAAGGAACAAAAACCATAAAGTTTTCTATCAAGAAGGTCGATATTCACGCTTATCTATGAGATAATTCATTATATAATTTCCTTACATCTTCTGTATGGTTACCAAAGTCTAGGTAAGCCCCAAGATCATGGTCATAGTGCATCTGTAAAATGAATTAGATGTGAAGAAGAGAACATGTGATTAAGGTGTAGCCCTGTAGGCATCTTTTTTTTATAAAGAAGATAAACCTGATTCAGGAGATTGAAATCTGAAAGCAGCTTTACAGTTGCACTGTAATCCACCTGCATGATTCAACATGTGATGAACACATTAGAGAGAATGTGGAAATTTACTTTCTTGTCATGTTTTTTCTAACCGTTGCAGGTCTGTCTTTATCCCCAAGGAACTCTATGATGGAGTTCATGCAATCTGCTGCAAGATACATCCAGCACCTGAGGTCTACATGCCTCTCATCGTCAGTTGGGTGTGAAGCTCGAGGATAATCATCTAAGCCCGAGGAAAGAGACTGCAAGAATTTGTGAAAGCTAAGGTATTTAGGTACCTCTAAGTCTCTTGATCTATCCACCAAAGTCTGGTGAGGGCTGAGAATCACCATAATGTTTTGGTTAACATTTCTACTGAGAATCAAGAACTTGTACCTGAGGGTTTAGTTGCCGATTTGTTAAACTGTCTCTGCCATGCCAATAGTAACTTCCTATCTCCTTCCCTGGTGTTTAATCAAGTCAGTAAGAACACATCATATACAAAATAGTTCAACGTAGGACCAGATAAAGACACACAATAATTCATGTGAGTAGTACTCATTGTGACTCCTCCATGTTGTTACCTTTCTGGGATGTATTGAACCATTGAAACCAAGCATCTAGCCGTACAAAAGCAAGGTCAAGGAATGACAAGATGTCATCTCTTTCTTCCTTGTTAAACTTCTCTGCCCGTATCCCATTAATCAGGTCTGTAAAAAACATAAAATACAAGAAATATCAACATTGACTCATTTTTCTCAAGCATGTAGCAAGGTTAAGGGCCTATATATCAATCTTGATGACAAGGTTTTCTTACCGCGTATCACCAAAAGTAGTGTTGGTGGATTACCATTACTTGGGATCTGAACAACGTACTGCTTTGGAATCTTACTGCAGCAGGCAAAACACTAAACGAGTTATTGATATACAACAACAAACAATAATGATGATTCTGTTGAAGTTAGGAGTATGTATATAAGAACCTCAGAGCTTCATCTCCCAAGATTTGCTCTCGCGGTATCCATCCATCAATGTTCATCAAGTCTAACCAGTTTCCAAGGATCTCCAAGGTTATACGGAAATCCCAGCGCCTGAAACCATCCACATAAGAAAGAACCATCCTTTAAAGAAACATATCAAGAACAATGTTTTCAGCATATTGAATGATTGATACATAAGTAACATAACAACGAACCAGACCAACAACTGATGGAAACCTTCGTCCCACAAAAATCCTCTAGGAAATACTGGCCGGCTTGGAACTGCTGTGTACAGTTCAGCTGGCCAATATAGTAAGAACTCATCCTCACTATTAGCCTGCAGCTGACAAAATTAAACTCTATGAATCTGTTTGTTTTTAATAGGCATGGGCGTTTGGATATTCGGTTCAGGTTCAGATCTGTTTTCATTGGGTTCAGGTCCTTCGAGTCTTGGAGATCCGGAGATACTTGTAAATTTTGGTTCGGTTTCGGATCGGTCATTTTAAGCTTCAAAAAGCAAGAAAAATGAAAATCACCTGAGTACTTTTAGGAGCCTGAATTTTTGATTGACCATAGAAGTAACCAATGCCGCCAAGCATGTTCCCAATTGCAGCTTTACCAACCAGCAAAGTTTCAGAATCAAGCTGAACATCAGAGGAAGTAAGGTGAAGAATGAGTTTTCACAAGCCACATTTAAGTAGTAAGCCGTCTCTGTTAAAGTATACATCAAGATTAACAAGATTACCATTACACTAGACCTTTGATGTTTCAAATGATCACCTATTACATTGGTATCTGAAGTTTTAAATTAATAAAAAAGAGTTAGAGTCACACCTTCTCAGAAAGGTGGAAGCATTCCTTGAACTTTGCATCAAATGCTATATGTTTCTCTTCAAGTAGACTAGAGAGTGGCGAACCTACACATGTTGTACAAAGACATAGAAGTAGACATGATAAACTCGCTACTAGCTAATCCTAATAAAAATGACTATACAGAAGCTTTGTTGTTCAGAAAATTTAATCTGATCTGCATCAGTGCTTGGAAATGACCAGAAGGATTATAAAACCTGTAAGACTCATTATACGCTGTTCCACATCAGAAGTGTCTCCTCTTATCCCAGAGACAAATGCAATATCAATAGTAGACTGAGTCGTTGTGGAAATCTGCATGACGAAATAGATGGTGACTAGAGATGAAGAACAACATTGAAACCATATCTTGAATCATTATTGATTACCTGAAAAACATAAATGCTAGAAGAATCCTCTGATGTGTCAGAGAGCTGAAGTTTTCCAGACTTGTTCTCCTGAAAACATACAAGCCAAGAGGGCTACATATAAGCAGTATTCTCTCCATAAAGAAAGATAAAAAAGATAAGAGTAATTTACAGCGAGATTTTTCTGAACAGCATCAGAGAGATTGACAATGTCAGGCGTCTTGAAACCGCAATAATGTATTTCAAGATGAGCCTGCAAAACAAAAGAGCAGCTGTTATATTCAAGCGACAGAACAACTGAAGATCCTATGACCTCTAAAATGCACTGCAAATCAAAAGTTACCTGTGATTTTAAGTGCATCTGCCAGTTTCCTACGTCTGCAAGTGAACCAGAAGCCAAGAGAGAACTCTCTTTAAGATCCAATACATCTTTGCCTAAGTTCAAAACATTGCCACCTTCATCAGCTACATAGAAGAAGAGATGTACCCTTCTCTTTTCTTCATCATTCAACCTATTATGAGAGAAGAGAGACAGTTAACTGAAAATAAGAGTATTACTTTAGTTGCTTATCAGTAGTTGCTTACCCTTTGTTTATAAGATTGATTCGAACTGACCAGTCCCCTCCATAACCGAGGCTTCCCTCTTTAGACTTGACAAAACTTGTCTCCAGTATCATATCTTGATCAAAAAGCTCTTGCCTCCCAAAGTCTACTCCATTGTGTTCTCTCCACCCAAATGACTTAAGATCTTGAGAGTTTTCACAGAAATGTCTCATCACATGATGCTTCCCATCATCTTTCTCATCACCGAGCCACATCAAGCCAGCAACGAGAGACTTAGGTGTTCTGCATTATCATCTACAACTTAGAAACTTGTACAAGGAAAAATGGAACACAGTTTCACATGATAAGGGGGAATGATTAGCTTACACTCCCTTGTTTCATAAACATAGATATTTTGATATTATCACAAATATTAATAAGACGAATTAAATCACTATAATAAATATGTTATTTTCTGTAATTTTTAATTTTCAATAGTTTTTAACCAATACTAACTCAATAAAATCAATTAATTTTCTTGAAGTTTGTAATATTTTCATAGAAAACACGAAAAAGTATTTTTATGAAACAACTTTTTCAAAAACATATATTATAATGAAATCGGAGGGAGTATATCGTAAGATGATTATAGTGTTCCACATTAATCAATCAATGGTTCAATACATTCATTTTTGTGCAGAATAACTGATGCTCAGATACAAGATCGTACATTCATTTTGATGTAATAAGGAAGTTAAAGTAAATTACCTGGCTCGAACTCCAAAATACACCTGTGGACGATAAGTTCCCCAATACAAGCTTTCTTTTTGATCACCTTGAAACTTGAAACAAAAAAGCTACTAGTTCAGATTCAACACATCTAGCCAAGAAAAACAAGAAGAGCAATAAAGCAAATGAACCGTGGAGTATACCATAGGTAAGTGGGAGAGCTTAGGAGCAGGGAAAGGAGTGATAACACGAGGAATCTGAAATTCATCAGGTGCAATATTATGGCTTGCTCCTCTGGTCATCATCTGAGGATCGGAGTATATGATAAACTTAGCGATGAGCAGGGTCGAGAGAGTGCAGAGTAATGATCTGCTTTGTGATCTGAGAAAGTGAAGTCTAGCAGGGTGGACTTTTAACACCATGGCTCTTGTCTTTTTATTTTATTTTACTTGACTTCTTTTTTTAAAGAGACTTTCTCTAAGTCTTTCTCTATTACATAGTTTTATTGTAAAGGTCTTATCGTGGTGGATAGTGATGTTGACAGAGTAACAACGTATATGCTAAAGAATAATGGGTTGTAATACATGAAACATGATACAGAGAGGTATACTGGTAGTGTTACAAAAAAGAGATATATAGTGATAAGATATCTGAATCGCGATTAGTGATAATTCCAGGTCCTACGTGGATTAAATATATACAAGACACTTGTTTATGTACATGTTTGGTAACATCATGTCATAGTTTCTGCATAAATTGACAGTTTTTTTTCGTTCTTAGCAGTGTCATTCTCAATGTAACAATCAGGCCCGTCCCATTTATTTATTAGACCCTATACATTTATAAAAAAATACATGTAATCTATTAAAAATGGGCTTTAATTTTTTTTTGGGCAGAGGGCCCTAAATCCTAACTAAATTTTACAAAAAAATTTATAGGCACTGTACAAATGTGCCTTTGGCACATGCTAAGAGACGGGCCTAGTCACAATGATTGTTCGTTTCTATGAACCGTAGGAATAAAGAGTTGATGTTGACTTTAGGAGTCATGCCTTGCTGGAGAGAATGATCTCTTGTTCTCACTCACAAGGGCCAGCAACTGTATTGTATCTAAACCTCTCATGCCTTGAGAAAGCCAAGCTAATGATTATTGGCTCAAGTCAAACATATTAACATTGTCGAGAAAGAGACAATCCAATACCATCAACAGAAGTCCACTTCATAACCCATCTGCAAACTGAATAGAGACAAAACTTCAATGGACGCTCCTGCAACAAACCGAGCTCAAGGTGGTTGTTCAAAGAATACAGAAAAGCAGAGGCTACAACTGCATAACAAATATGCTCCCTTGATCGTTGCCAGTTGTTGACGTCACAACTGGCTTATATCTAGATTCTTCTCCATTACCTTTAAATAAGGTCACAATGTAACCGAAAGAGATTAAGCAATAAGATATCAAAGTTTCAGTCTTATCTTCTTCTTCGTTACTTTGTTTTCACCTTCATGGTATCAGAGCCATGGAAGGCAATCCTGACCCTCAATTCGCTTCAAATCTCACCATAAATCAGTGTGTTACTCTAAAGCTCAGAAATAATAAATACCTCATCTAGAATCTACAGTTTGAACAGTTTCTCTCGTCTCAGATGCTCCTTGGCTACACCGACGACTCAAAAACACGACATGCTCAAACCATTACTGTCCGACAAAGAGATTAAGTTGTTGAGGCTGCAAATCCGGAGTTCTTGAGTTGGATCCAGAAAGACCAACTCATTATGGCATGGATCTATGGAATGCTCTCTGAAAATGCGCTTACATCTTCCTATAGTATCCACATATCTCAGGAAGTATGGTTCTCTCTAGGACAGAAGTATAATAGGGTCTCTGCTACTAGGAAACTAGCTCTACAAAGAAAGATTCATACTATGACTAAAGGAACAAAAACAATGTCTGTTTATCTTGCTGAAATCAAATCTGTGTGTGATCAACTTGATTTCATTTCGAGAAAGTGAGAAAAAAATTTGTGCTCTCAATGGTTAGGCAAAGATTATGAATCTATTTGTGATGTGATTGAGAAATTTATGGATAACTTGCCTGCTCCTTGTTTGGAAGATGTTATGTCCAAATTGATAGCGTTTGAAGATAAGGTGCAATCCTACAATGTTACCATTGAAGTTGTTCTTCACCAAGCATTCTATACTGATAGAGGAGGCCACTCTGGCCGTGGAAAGGGCCAACACAGAGGAGGATACAGAGGATGCGGTTATTCAACACAAGGGCGAGGTTTTTATCAACAGTTTGGACAGAGTGGCGGTTCTGGTTCCAAACAACATGTCAAATCTGCGGAAAGTTTGGTCACTCAACTTATAAATGTTACAAGCGATTTGATCCATATTTTCGACAGTAGGAGTTCCCTCAAGCTATGGTTGCTATCAGGAATACATAAGATTCTAGCGATGAGAACAATGACTGGTATCCATATACTGCATCGACTCATCACATCACAAACACCACTCACAAACAATGACTGGTATCCATATACTCAGGGTCAGATGCAATTATTGTGTGTAATGGTGATTTTCTCCCGATAACTCACATTGGTTCAATAGCTATTTCGGGTCTCTCAGGTATATTACATCTTTAAGATGTTCTTGTTTGTCCTGAAATCACTAAGTCACTGCTTTCTGTGTCTAAACTCACCGATGATTGCCCTTGTGAATTCACCTTTGATTCTCACAATGTGTTTGTTAAAGATAGAAAGACACAACAAATTCTCAGTCGAGGAAGCAAACGTGAAGGTCTATATCGGTGAGAGAAATCACAGTTTCTTGTGTTTTATTCTTCAAGACAGCAGTATACCAGTAATGAATTATGGCATAAGAGATTGGGACATCTTCACCAACAGATTTTTGAACATCTATCTGCAGTTAAATTCATTTCAGTGAATAAAGTTATTAAGTTTCCATTTGAATCTTGTTAGTTAGAGAAAACCTGCAAGTTACCTTTTCCTAAGTCAATTTATCAGTTGAAAAGTCTCTTCTAGATGATTCAATATGATGTATGGGGTCTTGCTCCAGTTACCTCTGATCAAGGATATAAATATTATGTCATTTTCATCGACTAATTTTCAAGTGTCTATTTCAGCTAAAACTCAAGTCGGATGTTTTTATAGGGTCCAAATCTTTTCAAAGTCTTGCGGAAAACCAGTTTGGCCGAAAGATTCAGATGCAAAACTCAATCTTTGTTTTTGTAATAAAAAGGAACTATGAAAATAATTCCTATGATAAAAGAATTATTATGGAAACTATGGAACCACGTATGAATCAAGTTAGGTATAACTAAAAACTAAATTATAAAAAAGGGAAGATCGTAAAACAGTCGTCTCCACCAAAAGCCGTCACGTGCGCCGCATCTCTGTCACAGCAACTCCGTCGTCATTAGTCTCAGCATCTCCGTCACCAAATTCACCACCGCATCATCTCTGTCGCCGTCTTCTCCGTGACAACCTTACTATCTAGAGTTGCTGTGTACTCTTTCATGATCGGAACTGAACTCAGAGTTTCCCCTCCCAACGACTTTCAAGCTACAGCTCTAGCTTCTCCACCATGGCACTACTTGGTCTGATCAAGAGGGTTTCACGAATTAGCAGAAACAATTCGAGGGTCAGAGTGTACCCAGCGAGATACTTCCAAAGCAGAGGCCTTTCAAACACAAACACCTTTCATGGCAAAGATGATAAGCTTCCTGTTCTGATAGTCGGCGCTGGACCGGTGGGCCTCGTTTTATCCATCCTTCTCACCAAGCTAGGTACAATTTACATTGAAAAGTACTTCCTTTGTGTTAAGTTGTCTTTGATCGAATTGGATTCTCATCTTCATGTTTAGGTGTGAAGTGTGCTGTTGTTGACAAAGCCACAAGCTTTTCGAAACACCCACAAGCACATTTTATCAACAACCGGTCTATGGAGGTTGGTGTTTTTTGTGTGTTGCTTGTGGTTTATTTTGTTTCCAGTGGTCTTTGATTTATGATCTGTCATTTTCATATGTTTAGATCTTTCGTAAGTTGGATGGATTAGCTGAGGAGATTGAAAGATCACAGCCTCCTGTAGATTTGTGGAGAAAATTTATATACTGTACGTCCCTCTCCGGTTCAACTCTAGGCACAGTGGACCACATGCAGCCTCAAGGTGTGTTCTTCTCTACCGTTTTTTCCTTGTGACCATTGAGGAAGCCTTTCAGAGAAGTGATTGTGTTGTTTTAAACAGATTTTGAGAAGGTTGTCAGCCCTGCTTCCGTTGCTCACTTCTCCCAGTATAAATTGACAAGTTTAATGCTTAAGCGGTTGAAAGATCTCGGCTTTAATGTTCAAAGTTTCAATGAGTCGGATGGTCTTGAGCTTGACTCTGTTGTGGCGGGAAAAGTTCTTATGGGTCATGAGTGTGTGGCGATTGATGCTAACAAGGAAAGTGTTACTGCAACTGTTTCTTTTCTCAATGAAGGCAAGCATATGAAAAGAAACATCCAATGTAGTTTATTGGTTGGTGCTGATGGTGCTGGGAGTGCTGTGAGAAGGCTCACAAAAGTAGAAATATGTGGGGAAAGAGATCTGCAGAAGCTTATTAGCGTCCATTTCATGAGCAGGGAGCTCGGTGAGTACTTAATCAATAACAGACCAGGGATGTTATTTTTCATTTTCAACACCGGAGGTATAGGAGTTCTCGTTGCCCATGATCTTCTACAAGGAGAGTTTGTTTTGCAGGTACTATAGACCTGACGAAAATTGAGGATGCTTTAATCTCAATTAGTCTACTTCATATACAGTAGCTTAGCGTGTAACCATTTCTACTTTACTGCAGATCCCATACTATCCTCCTCAGCAGAGTCTATCTGATTTCAGTCCAGAGGTACTTACTTTCCTTACCTATAGTAGACTAAGTTCTCACTTGGTGAAACTAACTTTGGGTACACCTACCAAGTTCAAATATGATTTTGCTTGTGATTTGTGTTACTGAGTGGTATTTTCTTGTAGATGTGCAAGATGCTGATATTCAATTTGGTGGGACATGAGCTTTCAGACTTGGATGTAGCTGATATTAAGCCATGGGTCATGCATGCTGAAGTCGCCGAGAAATTTATGTGCTGTGAGAACCGAGTGATACTTGCTGGTGATGCTGCTCACCGGTTCCCACCTGCTGGAGGTTTTGGTATGTCTTCTAAGTCTTTTCAAAAAGTGAACCATACGCTTGTTCTTTGACAGTTTTGTTCTGTGTGATGGTTAAGTTTGGAAGAAATCAAATCATCTCCATTGTTGTACTTGTATGATTGAAAATATGGTCAGATGAGAAAGTGTGATGCCAACGAATGCCGCAAACTCTGCACTCTTGGCACATATCCTGATAGCAAGTTACATGACTTTTGTAGGAATGAACACTGGAATTCAAGATGCTCATAATCTTGCATGGAAAATAGCAGCTCTTGTTCAGGGTTCTGCAAAATCTTCAATTCTTAGTACTTATGAAACAGAGCGTAGACCGGTATTGTGTTTATCATTTCTAACTTTTCCTTGCCATCCTCTCTTCTTAACTTGATTCGTTTATATGCATCTCACTGTTACACTGCTAGATTGCTCTTTTCAATACTTCACTCAGTATTCAGAACTTTAGAGCAGCTATGTCAGTTCCTTCAGCGCTAGGTCTTGACCCAACAATTGCAAACTCAGGTAAACTACAACTAGCTATACTTCTTGCTCAGTTCATTGTTTCTGTGATCAGCTTTACAGTAATTATATCTCTATGGTGTTGTAGTTCATAGGTTTATAAACAAAACAGTCGGTTCCATCCTTCCAAGTGGGCTGCAAAAGGCAATCTTGGATAATGTCTTTGCACTAGGTCGTGCACAGCTTTCGGAATCTCTCTTGAATGAGAGCAATCCCCTGGGACATCAGAGACTTAGCAGATTAAAGAATATATTCGAAGGAGGAAAAAGCCTTCAACTACAGTTTCCTGCAGAGGATCTTGGTTTCAGGTATCATCATCACCTTGGAACTGTTGAATACTCATTTTAGTCTGAGTAGTACAAATGGGCTTAATGTTCTAACCACTGGGTTTCTGACATTACATATCAACTAAAGATATGCAAATTCAGAGTTGAGTAACCAAAGCTAGTGTGTTTACTATTTAGGTATCTGGAAGGAGCCATTGTTCCTGATAACGAGTCTGGAGCTGGTGATCCTGAAGCACCAAGTGGTCGTAGAAGAGACTATGTTCCTTGTGCTGAACCAGGTTCAAGACTGCCTCATATGTATGTGAAAGTTCTGTCAGATTCCACGAGAGAGGTTATTGTATCTACACTGGATCTTATTTCGATCGACAAAGTGGAATTTCTACTTATAGTATCTCCCTTACAAGAGTCCTATGAGCTAGCTCGTGCTACATTTAAAGTGGCAAAAGAATTCAAGGCTAATGTAAAGGTCTGTGTGCTCTGGCCTAGTAGTAGTGATGATAGTGTTGAAAGGGAGAGCAAATCAGCATTAGCTCCATGGGAAAATTATGTCGACGTTATGGAAGTTAAAGAACAAAGTGGTGAAGAAGCTTCTTGGTGGAGTATTTGTAAGATGCCAGAGAGAGGTTCTATTTTAGTACGTCCAGACGAACACATTGCTTGGTGTATGAAGTCTAGTGTTCCTTTGGACCCTACTGTGCACATGAGAGATGTCTTCACCATCATACTTGGTAAACAATGAACAATGCCAATTACTCCACACATTCTTTGTATTCTATTTATTTCCAAATAATACCACGTCTGTTTTTTTATAATGATGTTTACATCCAGTGTAGAATGGTAAAGGAGAACATTCATAAACAAAGAATATTTATACTATAGGGAATCAAACGAAAGGTTATCATTGCAAATCTGTTTCGGTTCTGTTCACTGCGCAACGGTTTCATTAGGCAGATGAGTTGTGTCTATGATTGTTTGTTCATGTTAGCTAGTAGCTATCCTGGTAAACAAGTATCCAGTGACTGCTGTGACACTTCCAAGCATTCCACCAGCAACGACCTGATCTCTCAGCAAATGGAAAACAGAATCTGATGAGAACAAGAGCTCTATTCATGCAAATCAAAGAGTAGTTCATGTAAAGTGAAAACAAACTAAAGTTTGTCCAGAGTTTCATCAACTCACACAAGCCTCTAATAGGGTTTATAGTCAGTCCAGTTAGCTGTGTAATACATACCTGAGGAGGGGTATGACCGAGAAGTTCACGCAATGGTCTGCTTTCAGACAGTGGATGCTCTTCAGGAAGTTCGAACACAATCTGATTGAGAACCTGGAAAATGAATCAGCCCCCAAAAGATCAGGACACCAGAGCTCAAATGCGTCATGACAAAAACAATACTAGTTCTTTTATAGAAATAAAGGATAAGCAGACAAGTCAAAAGATGAAACAAAGAAAAGCTGGAGAAACAATCAAACCTCAGCTTGGCGACCGGCATGTAATCTTACACCGGTAGCATCATACATAACCTACCACACGAACCACTCACATTATAACTATACTAGAGAGAGAGCATCTAAGAAAGTGTCCCACGAGATAAAGAAGATAGGTCAGCTTACAACAGATGCCAAGATTAGAGCAATAGCAAAATGTGACCCACCAAAGCCCTCCTGTAAACCAATAGCAACGGCGAGAGCAGTAACGGTAGATGAATGAGAAGAAGGCATTCCTCCAGAGCCAAGAAGCTGTTTGAGATCCCATCTCCTTTCCCTATACCTGCAGAATCTACCAAACATGTAAAAAGGACCCTCCTTTTTTCTGTTGCTATAAGAGTTTCTAAGTACACCAAAAAAAGATCGATACTTTCCCACTAAGAGGAGGATAAATCTGTACCAGGAGGTGAAGAGTTTGATGAACTGAGCGATGGTGAAAGCAGTGAGGGCGGAGATGAGAGGGAAGTTCGTGAAAATGGAGAAGTAATGAGTCGAAGACGTAGTTGTAGAATCCTCCATGGATGGATCTTGTCAAGGGTTCAAAATGCGAGAAATAGCTTCAGCTAGAGAGAGAAGAAGAAGATGATGACAAGTGACCAATCATAAGGCATATACCGAATCCTTTTTACGAATGTTCTTTTGTTCAAACTCTATCCATCTCAATGGCGTCTCCGTG